>JAYEVD010000111.1:0-129782 GCA_036346405.1 Phyllostachys edulis
TTTTCCTTGAATGATTAAGGTTATATGTTATATGGGTTTGTTTGCTAATTTGTAGAACGATGCTTAGCCGAGAGCAAGTAGTTGTAGTCGGCAGATTGATGGAGCTAGTCCATCGGCCGATGGATTGAATTGAATCTTGATGAAATTTGAGGAATATATGGATTGAATTATGTTGATTTTGAGGAATATGTCCAGATCTTTGAATCTATTTTGTGGACTTGTTGGGTGGGTTGTTGTTGTGTGTTGGACTTGGGCGAGTGATAGGTTAATGAATTGAGGTTGTCCGAATTCGTATAGCCCGTCTGGGTGCTTAAGGACCGTCTGTGGTGTGTCGAACCAAGTCTCATGTGCAACCACACGCCGGGTTTATAGGCGATGGCTTGGCTAAATAATTTGTTGTGTGTTAGCTATCAAAACACAATTAGATTGACAATTGTTATTTGAGCACCAGTAGTTGCCAAGGCTTTACCGGTGGCTCGTGTTACATTGTTGTTTTCTTGTCAATCTAGTGGGGCATGTTAAGTGTCGTCTTACTTGTCCTTAAGGGTATCTTGTCGCAAGGACTTACTTACACAACGAGGTTAGGTGTGGTTGAGTGAGCGATAGTACGCCATGGTGTGTATCCTCGGGTGGTTTGATAGTTAGGACATGACATTGTAATGGCCTCATTATGGTATCTCAGCCACACTCCTACGGAAGAGTGCATTGGCGACATTATGAGATATTCATATCGTGTGGGTAAAGTTGTACACCAATGCGAGTTAAAATATTGAATAGTCATGTCCCGGTTATGGACATCGTTTGGTGAAACCATGCATTGTTAGCTTATGAGAATTTGGGTTTGGGTTATGATGATAGGTTATGTGTGAAATTGTTCAGATCTTGTATGTTGTCACGAACGGGAGGTTCGTGTGTTGATTTGTTAAGGAATGAATTGTGTCACGAACAGGAAGTTCGTGTGTTGAATATAATTGGAGTATCTATTGTTGTTGATGATGAATTGGGATTACCTATTGTATATATTATTTTCTAAATGTTTTACAAATGGCAATTTGAATCTATATCGGTTATCTCAAAGAAAAACTTGCTTTATGCTAAAAATTGCCTAGTGTAGGAGCCTTCCTTTGACACTTGAATGCATTTATTATATGTTGCTATTAAGTACATTTTGTACTCATTTGCATTGTCCATGTTGCGGTGAGAAGTAAATGCAGAATTGGGTTTTAGTGCGACAAGCGCTCGACTTTAACCCCAATTGGTTGCTTGTGGGTTTGGGCATGCCAACTCGGTTTTCTCTTTTATTTATTTATTTACTTCGCTGCGATTTATTCTCTTATGCTTAAATTTGGTCGTTCGGCCCTCTTGTGCAAATTTGGACCATAAGGTCATATTCTTGATGTTGTAATAATGTTTCTATTATTCTTGCATATTGTGTATGGATGTGATTGCAATGTTGTGTTTGGATATGTGCATGTTAGCCAGATCCTTGGGAGCTAACGACACATATCCGGGCACTTCGGAATCGCTTTCGTTGCTTGTTAAGTGTTGTGCCTCTGGTGCAATCACTTGACTTAAGCAGATTCGATTTTGGGTCCCCACAAAGCTGGTCAGAGACATGACATTTCCTCGTGACTAATGGGAAAGCGATTATTCGCACTTTGGCAACTTCATTGTTGGCTAAAAGGCGTGATGGCTCAAGGCGTATTCGAGGAATGTGCATGAAGATTAGAGGCTTATTTAACTACATTAACTACCACCCTTCAATAAATATAAAGGGAAGCCCATGTACTTTGTAATAGCATTCGATAAGTTCTTACATTTCGTAAACACAATTATTGGAACAATTTTGTAACATCATTTTATTCTCATACAAACACTCGGTGTGCACACACTACACCATGACATAGTATTAAGGGCAATTAAGCTGCGGGAAAAAAATGGATTAGTGGCAAAACATGTGCTGGGAAATATCCAAGAGATTAAGGGTCATGTTATCTGTAGGCAATAATCATTATTTAGAACAACTCATCTGCTGGGGATAATAAAATTTGTCTACAATGTATCGCCTAAAAAACTCTACTAGGTCATTATAGCTAATCGCCGGATATTAGAATCCTTGGCGGGCGGTATGTGACCGAATTTACCCTTAGCGGCGCGTGTTGATTGAAAAAAAATTTCGTAGCGCCAAAACATTCCTTGCATGGCGCCTCATCCTCTAAATCTAATTTCTTGACCACCGACCTCCCGCCGCCCCCTCTCCCAAAGCCTTGCCTACTTTCCCCAACACCCTCCTCCTCGGCGCCGCCCACCTCCTGGCCATCCCACCTCCCGAGCCGCCCTCACTTTGCGTCCCCCCTTGCGCCCGCCGCCCGGTCCCCGGTCCCCCGCCCTCACCGTTCGCGGCTCCGCCTCCCACCTCCCTCATGGCGTCGTGCGTCGGCGGCGGCGTCATCGCGAAGCGGCGGATGGCGTCGGATAGAGGCGGCGGATGGCGTCGGCGTCGTCGCGGGGCCAGCGCTTCTGGCTGCCGCCGAGATCCGGCACTGCCCAAGCGTGGGCGCTCGTGGCAACAACACGGCTACCTCTACTACGGAACCGGAGACCAAGGCGGCCGTCGAGTCGACGACCGCCCGCGCGCCCCCTCCGCCCGCCCCAGCTGCTGCAGACCTCAACCAGGAGAGGCCGAGCAGCGATCCTTCCGAGGTAGCACATCAATTATCCTCCTTTTCTTTGTTTTGTTTCTCTTCCGTTGCTTTTGTAGCTTTGGGTATAAATGTCGGTCGAGGAGGTGGACGAAATTTCCTTATTGGTTTGTTTGTTTCTCGATCCTGGCCTTGGAGAGAGTCGCTCATGAAATCGCCTCCCATCGATGATGAGGCCAAGAATGATCATTTCGAGTGCGCTATCATCTCTCTGTTTTCCTATCATTCACCGTTAATGCTACATACATTATGTAATCTGCCTTGCATTTGCCTCATCATGCACACCGGCATGGTTTAGAACAAGATTGCTTGTAACAATGAGGCGAAAGTTAGGTTTTTGCCTCATGAATTGCTTTCACTCCTAAAGGGAAGGAAATAATTACATAAATGTCATATTAATGACCGTTACTTCATTAACCACGTAATGTCATGAGATGTAAATCTGTTTTTTCGCTGACACTTGAAGTTTCTTTGGATCTTTGTGTGCGAGAATGTGCCCTTCTTGACCACAAGACCATGAGTGATCCTTTGGAGGTAACACGTTTTACATGTTATTTATATTATCTTGCATTGCTCCTCCATGAATCTGATAAAGATTACAACAATAGCATAGTAGTAATGACATAGCAAAGAGCTAAAGATCTGATCACACATAGAGCATGGTCATAATTGATGTATATTTTTGTTTCACTCCCCATTGGCATTATGTAACATGCTATCATTTTGCGGCCGCGCTCTGCGGTGGAGTAAACCTGTGAGAATGTGACATCCACTAATCCAGTTTCACAGTTGCCAATGGAAACCACATCTCTTGAGAAGCATATCGTGCCAAGCATGAGATTACTATCGTTGTCTTTTGCTATATAGTAGATTTAGGCTTATGTGTTTATAAAGTTGTGGTACTCGATTAGTTATTCACATATTACTCATCTCTGTCATGGATCTATGGTTTCTACAGCTGACAAAGCGAGATTCTCTGCACCAACTCCTATCCAAGCTCAATCATGGCCAATTGCTTTGAAGGGTCGTGATATTGTAGCTATGGCGAAGGCGGATTACGGAAAAACACTGGGTTATCTAATTCGGGGTTTATTCTTCTTAAGCGCCTACAACATAATTCGGGGAAGGTCAAGCGATATTAGTTCTCTCTCCAACGAGGAATTGGCGACCTGATTCAAGATGAAGCAATCAAGTTTGGCGAGATCATCAAGAATATCAAGCGATGTATGTTGCTTCTACCTTTTACTCATATCATTATATACATTACACTAGTTTCAGTCTAGATCTACTCTTAGATGACTTATGTAGCACCTCTATCCACATTACTAAATTTTTCATTTTATGTATACTTGCATATAATTGTTAACGTAGGATATTATCTAATCACAAATTTTCTTTTGAAGTGTTTATATGGAGGTGCTCCAAAAGGCCCTTTAGGTGACATTGTTGTTGCAACTCTGGAAGATTGAATGACATTTTAGAAATGCGAAGAGTAAGTCGCATCAAGTATCATATCTTGTTCTTGATGAAGTGACCGTATGCTTGATATGGGATTTGAGCCACAAATAAGAAAAATTGTGAACCAAGTACAACCTAGAGGGCAAACTCTTATGTTCTTTGCTACTTGGCCAAAAGAGGTGAGGAAAATAGCCTCAGTTGCTTGCTAACCTGTCCAAGTTAACATTGGGAACAACGATCGGTGGTTGCAAATAAGTCAATCACTCGAGTAACGATAATGTTTTTTTGTTGACCGAGATATTCTTTCGATATTTTGAAGTGGTGCATTGCATGTTTCATTGCGATTATGTGGAAGTTATCACACCTATGGAGAAATCGAGATGACTTGATCAAATCTTGCGGTCACAAGAGCACGGATCAAAATTCATAATATTTTGCTCCACAAAGAGGATGTGTGATCGGTGGCTCGAAACCTCTCACGGCGATCTGGTGTACGCTATTCATGGTGATAAATCACAGTGAGAGGATTCCGTGTTGAGTGAATTTCGAAGTGGCAGGTGTCCAATTCTTGTAGCCACTGATGTAGCTGCTCGAGGCTTAGACATAAAAGATATCAGGTTGGAACTTTATCTTTGCCACTTCTAAAATTATGAAAGTCAGCCTCTTTTTTTTTGGGGGGAGGTGTCAGTATAGCTCTTAATAATCATGACTCAACACGTTTTACTAATCTGTAATTTTTCAAATGTGGTTCACTGACAATCCTTTCCAAATCATTTCATCTTTTGTCACAGAGTCAGGTGCTTATGGTGTAGTTTCATTGCAATGTCTTGTATTACCTTCTCTACGCCTTTAAAGATTTTAGCAACTTCCTAATCCTATCTTGTTCAAAATCAAACAACTACTCATGAATCGAATTGTTTTTGATACTACTATATTAGGCACATCACGAGATGTCAAAACCCGTCAAAATTGTGTCATTTGCAAAATTTGGATTAATGCATGTTTTGTCATATCGTGACTTAATTAGTGTGTGTTTCGTAGGTTGCCTACCAAGAATGCAGATCAAAGGCGGTCCAATATAGGCAAATGGATTTGACCGTGCTTCTATTACAAATCAATGGGCTATAGGTAAATACAATGTGCTTTTATAGAGCTTTATCTTATCTTTTTTTTAAAAAGAAGGGCTTAATCAAGTCACTAATACTTAGTTAAATATAATCTCTTTGTGAACTTGTGACTTGCTAGTTAGTAGTTACACTTGTTTACTTAGCCCCTGTCATGTACTTGCTACTTGCTAGTTAGTAGTTAGTAGTTACTACTACTTGCTTAAATAGCCTATGTTATTGTATGATACATTTAAATTTGTTTGTTAAACTACTAATCTAGTTGCATTTTGGACATGTAGTATTGTTGATTGATCTTTATTTGTGCGATATATATGGTTTATGTTTTGGCAATATCCGAATAAATATTCGTGACCGAGACAATCCGTATTATTTCGGCATGTATTAGTTCCGTATTCGTGACCGAGACTATCACATTAATATTAGATATCGACCTTTGTCCGTGTCCGATTCGAATCCGAGAAAAAATATGGAAAATGATACGGGATGAGCGATATCCGTCATATCCGCTCGTTTGCATCCTAGTTAGTGCCATTGTCTAAAAGCGCTTACACACGAAAATTTGTGCGTATCTGAATGTGTTTAACAATTATGCGATTAAAATGTTGCGCGCCCTTTTGGCCCTTGCGGGTAGATCACTGTCAAAGCTGGAATACTAACTTTTGGTCCTTCATCAATGGTTAAGTCCAACTCTTCAATGATGCTTTAGACCTTATTTAGACCTAGTTTCTCTTGCCGTACTGATTTTGCTTCCTTGGTAGGTTAGTTTCTTATTTCTTTTCATCACAAAAAAGTGGTTGCCCAGAATTTTTTGTTTTATGTGTGGAACAATCAAATAATTGTAAATTATTGACTTACCAACTTGCCATAGGCTGATGCATTTAACTCATTTCACAAAAAAATGTAGAATCTTCAGTTTTTTTGTTGATTTGTTCTTCGTTGATTATAGGCATCACAAATCTTTGTTTTTTTCTCGTACAATCTTTGTTTTATACTTTATTTGTAATGCCTCTATATGGCAGGATTGCCGACAAACATGAATCCATTCTCATTTTAGTACAGTGCATTGTTCGAGTAATTTGGAATTTAGGTTGTTTGATTATCTGCTTTGCTTTCTGTCACGTGCCTTTAATTTTCCCTGTGAAATGTATGTATGATATATATTGAAATATGTATCGTATTCGTACATAATCTGATGCCTGTATGTGATTGGTTAGGCAAAAAATTCTCTGAAATTGTGGGAAGTCCCTACTACATGGCTCCTGAAGTGTTGAAGAGAAACTATGGACCTGAAATAGACATATGGAGTGCTGGTGTTATCTTGTATATCATATTATGCGGTGTTCCCCTATGCATTCTTGTAGATTTTGGTATGTAAAATAGATTGGTGTTATCATATTATGATAAGGATACTTGTAGATCTCAATGTACTTTTTATTGACTTCACTTAATTTATTCATTTGTTAGAGCTCCAACATACAGTTATCCCTAAATATTAATGGACATCTTTCTGCATTTCTTTACACTAACTATAGGCATTTTCTACAAATATTATAGCTTATTTCCTCTTGATTGTTCATTTTAAGCTTGTGTATGCTTGAAAGAGTATGGATGGTTAGGAGCAGCTAGCATTTGATATCGCTATTAAGTGCCTGATAAGCCATGGAGTCGCTTATGGTTAAATGGTGCAAAAGACAATTGAGGCGGTTTAAGCTGCTTGGCAATACGATCTAGCTATAGGGAAAAAGCGATAATCGAGGGTAGTTTAAGCTGCTGGGAAAAAACACAATCGAGGGCATGTTAGCTGCAGGGAATACATATAAGCTAGGGAATACTCTAGCTAGGGAATACTCTAGCTGCCAGGAAACTCTAGCTGTGGGAAAACCAACTTATCTAGGGCAATTTAAGCTGCCGGAATACACATATCTGTAGGAAATGTCTTTCCGTGACACTTCTACAGGCGAGCAATAAGTCCGGAATACACATTCGGCGAGATAAATTCTTGAAGCGATTTTCTGGCGATTGCATTCCCTTAATACTATGCCATGGTGTAGTGACAACAATAAAGGGTCTTCATTTTTTATAGCGTTCTCATATTATTTTTCCGTATAAGCGATAGGGAACCCGTGTTCGATCATCGACAAATATGTTGTTGCAAGTGATCATCGAAGCTGTACTCCTTCGGTCCCAAATTCTTTAGGTTTCATATTTTCACATGGTTGAGTTAGTTAATACAACTATGACCATTGATTTTTAAGGAAATTAGCTCAGTGACATCGCGTTGGGACATAATCGGAGGAACGACACTCCATTCGTAACGTACTGGAAAATAACATCACGAACACCAAAAATTATGCCGAATGACATCGCCATTGGTTACTTCCGTTTGTAGAATTTTTTAAATATAGAAACTACGGTCAAAAAATTATCAATTTTTTTGTGGAGCCTCTCGACACAGTTCAATTGCTTGTGTATTTTTTTCAAAATTTTATACATTACGATTTTGTCTTCAAAATTAATTGAAGTATCTTGTTTGTAGGAATTTTCTAATATATAAAATGAGGTCCAAACATTATGAAAAAAATCATGCTCTAACACGATGGACTTGATTGTGTAATTTTTCGAATTTTTACAAAATTAATTAATTCAATTTCATAATGTCCACTATAAGGAGTATAATATAGCAAATGAGGTCCAAACATTATGTAATTGCATTAATTAGTTTTGTAAACATTCGAAAAAAATTACACAATCAAGTACCTTTATTGTCGAAGTGTGAAAAAAATTCATAATGTTTAGACCTCATTTTCTATATTAGAACATTCCCACAAATAGTATACTTAAATAAATTTTAGAGACAAAATCAGATTGTATAAAATTTTGAACAAAATACACAAGCAATTGAACTATGTCAGGAGGCTCCACAAAAAATTCGATACTTTTTTGAGCTAAGTTTCTATATTTAAAAAATTCTGCAAACGGAAGTAACTGACGGCGATGTCATTCAGCGTAATTTTTGATGTTCGTGATGTTATTTTCCAAAGTACGTCACGAATGGAGTGTCGTTTCTCTGATTATGTCCCAACGCGATGTCACTGAGCTAATTTCCCCTTGATTTTTATCTCAATGTCTATTTTGTAAATACTATGAAATGTAACATGATGAAATATCTATTTATGATAGATCTAGTTAAATCATTTAATTTTCTAGCTAACAGGAATTTGTAACCGCGTCATGAAGTATCATATAGAACATACAACATCACGTAAGTTAATTGGTAAGGACCAAATTGATCGACAATGCCAATCTGCAGCTGTTTACTGTATACAATACCAAGAAATAAGAACTCAAACAATCTGCAGGGACATTCATTAATTGGAACTGACCGATACGTATACCACCGGTACGTAGTTTATGAAGAAAACTAAAAGGAACAACAGTGAAGATGAGGCCCATGCTTCACACAAAACATGTACCGACACAAAAGAACGAACCAATCAGAGTATACAGAAGGATCAAACTAAAGTGCATCCAAATTAAAATCACACTTTTACGGCCCTCATTATTACTAGTGTAGTATTGCTGCCATCCTGCAGTGCATGCCCTACACTGGGGCGCACGTACTAGCAGCGAGGTCGTACGTACGAGCGGTCAACCAATTACTGCATGCGCGCGGCCTACTTGGCAGGGAACTTGGACTTGATGGACTCGACCAGGCCGCCGTCGATCTGGAACGCCTTGGCCAGCACGTCCGTCGGCACCGTCGGCGAGGCGCCGAACAGCGTCTCGGCGATGGACTGCGTGCCTTGAAGCTGACTGTTGAAGGCGGCGATGGCGACGGCCGGCGAGTTGCCGTTGTTCTTCTGGAAGTGGACGAGGCCGCGCGGGAAGACGAACACCTCGCCCTTGCAGACGGTGCGGCCGAAGAGCCTGTTGGCCGTGGTGATGAAGCCGACGTCGAGGGAGCCCTCAAGCACGAAGATGATCTCGGTGGCGCGCGGGTGGGTGTGCGGCGGGTTCAGCCCCCACGGCGCGTAGTCAATGCGCGCGATGGACACGCCGAGGGTGTTGATCCCCGGGAGCTTCTCCACGTTCGCCGCCGTCACCACCGACCCCACCGCGTTGCCGGTGTTGCCGGGATTGGCAATCCCGTCGAAGAAGAAGTCGTTCACCGTCACGTTCTCCGGCCTCTTGCACGGGAACCCGTTCAGCCGCAGTGCTGCACGCACGCACGCACATATATCAGCTATTCTTCTGGTGGTCTAATATATACTACTATACGCTTGGAATTAATTGTTGTTGCACACAATGAAGAAAAAGACGAGTGACCGATCACTTACGGCCCTCGAGGGATTTGTAGTCGGCGACGCAGATGTCCTGGAGCATGTCAGGGTCGCCGGCGAGCGAGGTGGCGGCGAGCGCCAGGAGGACGGCGAAGGTGGCGAGGAGCTTGGCCATGCTAAAAAAGTACTCGACTTGCTGATCGCGCTGGCTAGCTAGCTAGCTGTGGATAGTTAAGTAGCTAGTGTTTCGACTGCAGATGACGAGGAGAGGAGGGAAGCGGGTATTTATAGGGGCAGGTAGCGCAATATAGACGCGATCGATCGATCGACGATGAATGCTTGAATGGACAATCGCTGTCCGTGCCATTTTGTCGGAGAGAGATCTAGTCTAGGAAATAGTTAAATTTCCGCTTTCTAAACGGAGCCTTAGGTGGTAAGTCAGAGATGTAGAGAGCACACTTGTTTATTTGAACTGATGTTATTTGACTCCCCTTATTGAATCTAATTATACCATATAATGTAGTTAGTCCCTGTCATCTCTAATCCCTAGCTCCGCCATTGCACGCACGCACGCCTGCATGGATGAGCGACGGACAAAGACGCATTCCTCTGTGTGCCTGACGATCGATGAGGAGATCGATCAATCCGGACCGGCCGTTCTTCCTTCCTCTCCTTAGTTGCATGAGTAGATCGATCCAGATGGACCAGCCGTTCGACTAGCGCCGTCGCGCGAGTACACGACGTCTCCGGCTTCGGCGTCCCACTCCCACTCTCCCCTTTCGCCTCCGGCGATCCCAGGACTTACAAGAGCCTTGGAGGTCGGCACGTGCGGGCCTCGTCTTTCTTGCCGAGGACGGTGCGGATCTTGGCGATCCCCACGATCTCCTCCTTGCGGACCGGCGCGGCACCTCCTTTCGTGGCGATCGCCGCGGGGGAAGCTGTAGGTGGCGCAAAGAAGAGCAGCTCCATGATGTGGTCGTGCCTCTGCCTGAGCTCCGTGGGGTCGTCGAGCGCCGTGATGGCGACGGCGGCGTCGAGGGCCTCGAAGACCTCGGACCCGAACAGCTCCTCCACTGGCCGAGCGAGAGCGGCGGCGGCACCTCGGCAACCCATAATGCTTCCTCCCCTTTCTACAATGACTGTGAGTTCCTAGCGTCATTGCTATTGATTGTCTTATAACAATTTCGTCCAAAATCAACCAAATTTTATCCAAATTTGGCCAAATTTCGTCAAATTTTAAACATTGGTTTGAACACTATCGAAATTTCGAACCGAAATTCGAAATTTCGGTGATTTCGGTGGTTTCGCCCCGAGCGAATTTTTTTTAGAAACAAAAAAGTTTTCCCTGGTGTAAGGACGAATATATTAGGGCATCTTTTCACCACCAGATTTGAGATTAATTGACGGGGACATTTTGGCAGAGAATTAATACAACCATGTCTAATGGTCTCTCTTCTACCGATCACACTCCAATCGTACAAGGGTGCAGTAACTGCACGTCTTGCAATAGTATCCCTGAATTACATGCACCACCAACTTAGTTTACGATGTCAGCTACTGCAAATCTGCAACGAAACTAGTCAATGGCAGTATCAGATCAGACTTAAATTTAGGCCCAATTATATTAGTTGATAGGTAAAACTTGCAATAAAAGCATATACAACTATACAAGGTACGTACGCTTAAACATCCATCAGTTTCTCGATCAGATCAGGGTCCGTATGTACGTAGTTACCAAAAAAAAAAACCTTCTACGCGGTGGAACCCATATACTATGTGGGGATATATCTCACTAGTAGCTGTCCGAGATCGATCGTGACTTTTGGATCATGATCAGACGGCTAGCCACCGGGGGATCCCCAGTCCACACTACTGCATGCGTTCGTGAGGTTAATTTCCTTCTGGTATACACGTATGTACGTATACGGTACTCTTCATAATGATCAAGGCGTAATTAATTTGGATTAATTAACGTAGTGGATACCGTAAGTAGTAGTCTATATATGCTTCTACCTTGATGAGACGTATAACTAACTTGATGTGCAAGGACTGCCACAGGCACTATACCGTAAGTAGATGTCTGCAGCATGCGTGTGTCGGTGGAGATGAGACGTATCACTAACTTGATGCGTGAACCTGTCGCCTACCGCGTTTTGGTTAGAGTATACGTACGTACGTACGTAGTACCTGAGAGTTTTGGTTGTATCCTTAAAGAGTCCCATGACTATACTGCATGGAATTGTTACCAACGGTATAGTCAAGTTTCACCTGGTTTCAACGGGTTTCATCCGTATTTCACATGTTTCATCAGGTTTCAAAAGAGTTTCAAACAGGTTTCGTAAGATTTCTGCGCATTTCAACAAATTTGAATGGATTTCAAATCTAAACTATAAATTTCATCTCGTTTCAAATATGAAATTTGATTATAAATGAGTTTCAGAAGAATTTCAACCGAATTTTAAAATACAAACATCAAAGTTTTGAAGCACATTTATGAGGTTACAAAAGAATTTCAAACGGTTTTTGATGGGTTTGAAATATGAAACTACAAGTTTACTCTAGTTTCAAGCCTGAAACTTGATTAAAAATGAGTTTCATAAAATTTCAAGCGAGTTTCAAAGACAAACTTCAAATGTCAAAGAGTTTCCATCAATTTCACGGGAAACTTCATGTTTCATTCAAGTTTCAAAAGGACACATCAAAACAGCAAGTTTCAAGAAAGTTTTGAACGAGTTTCATGCAGCTCAAACATCTAAGCAAATAAAATCACAATAAATTCATCCAGTTTCAAATTTGAAATTTGATTATAAACGAGTTTTTGAAGAATTTCATCCGACTTTCAAAAATACAAACATCAAATTTCAGAAGCACATTTCTCAGGTTTCAAAAGAGTTTAGAACGGGTTTCCATAAGGTTTCAACGTGTTTTAACAAATTTTGATAGGTTTCAAATAGAGGTGCCCAAATGGGTCGTGGGCACGAGACACTAAGACCTGTTGGCCCGACCTAAACGCAACATGGCCAAGCCTTGCTCATGGGCGGTAGGCATGGCACGATAGCTCGGGTCATGCCTAGGCCACTACCCCAGCACGACGGGCCGGCACGGCAAGACACGAATCGTGCCGGGCTCGGCCCAACACGGCCCGTGCACAGCAAGGCACATTTTTCTAAAAAAATTTTGGGAATTGTTCCCATTTTTTGAATTTTTTCACATTTTCTAATATTTTCTATATTTTTTGGATTTTCTTTTTTTAGTTTTCGGGCTAAGTGGGTGCGTGCGGCCCATTAGGCCAAAGCAGGATCAGTCGACGCAGGCATGCGGCACAAGTGGCCTTCGGGTCGTGCTTGCGCCGCCACCCAGGCATGTGGGCCGGCACAGCACGGCCCATTTCCTTCACGGGCCGTGCCAAAATGGGTCGTGCCTGGTCGTACCCGTGCTGGGCCAGACCGGGCTGACCAATTGGCCATGTCTGGTTTCAAATGTGAAACTACAAGTTTCGTCTAGTTTCAAACCCAAAACTTGATTTAAAATGAGTTTTGAAAGAATTTCAACTGAGTTTTAAAAGACGAGCTTCAAAGTTCTAGAGAGTTTCAACCAGTTTCACAGGAAAATCCATAAGTTTCATTCAAGTTTCAAAAGGAAACAACAAAAGAACAAGTTTCAAGAAAGTTTCAGACAAGTTTCATGCAGTTTCAAACATTTGAGCTTTGGCGAGCATGCGACCATTCGCCTCGTTCTGCAACCGCGACGCTTGCTCGCCTACCGCCTTCTCCAGTGGCTACCACCATGCCTTCGCCTACCGATACTGGTGGAGAGGATCGAGATATCAAACCGAGAAGCATGGAATTTTTGTGAGCTGCTAGTTCCGTACCCTGCTAAATCAAGGGAGAGAGAAGCTTGTGTTCCTCCATGCCTGCTCGAGTGCGAGAGAGGGAGTGGATATGGACACCAACATATCACAATATCTACAACAGGCAAAAACTATCGGCAAAGATACATAAACTGTCAGGTAAGTGCTTTGTCGACAGCCTTCTGTCAGAGATTCCCTATTGGCAATACTATGTAGGGGATGGAGGTTCATTACCGACAACCATGTTGGTGCCTTCTTTTGCCGACAGTGTAAACCGTCAAAGAACCATGGTATCAAATCGACATCGGAATCCAGCTGGGTCCATAATTTTGTGGCAGCACTGTTGGCTAAGGTGATGGCATAATTTAATTTTTAATTCAATGGATCTAAATTATTCAAATTTTTAGTTTGTACACTTTAGCACACATTCATATCTGTAAATTTTATAATTTGTATGTGTGCACTTTTGCATCCATGCATTCTAAAACGTGAAATATGTTTAAAGTCAATCTCCAACAAATTTATTTGGAACAAGGTGCAACCATCACCTCACAAAAGAAGTACAATCATCACAAAGATAAATTGGAAGATCAAACTCCATTATAATTGCTTTGTAATACGGTACAACATATACGGCTGTCAGACTACATATTTCTAACTGGAATGTAGCATTAATTTGTAATGAAAGAACATCGTGTAAAGACGTCGATGAACCCTAGATTGGTTGGGAGGCCAATGCGACCATCTTGGAACAGAATATGAACCATCACCTGCATATGTGTAGAAAGTTAGATCAGTGAGTGAGAAGATACACGAGGAGAGGATTAATTAAGACTAGAATCTCGCCTACATTTACGGTGTGAATCGCTTGTCATCATCCTCGATGGCACGAGGGGCGGTGCTGCCGAGCACCATAACCTCGCATGTCAACTCACCAACAACGAATTGGCTGCATGCCGTAGAATGTCGAAACATGATGCAAATGTTGCAGTGGGATAAGATTTTCTTAACATGGGGTACAGCTGTAAGCTAAACCGCCGGAACGCTGGCTATAGAATTTTTTAGTTTTTCTGTTAAAAAGGATGGAAATAGAAAAGTTGGCACGTACATGTCTCATACATGCGAGCTTGCCTATCCATCCGGGGTTAATCTTACCTATTATTATGAGCGGTGGAATTGCCGCTTCCTAGTGCATCCCGTACGCTTGAACCTCCTATCGTCGTGCGACGCGTGCACTGTGGATGTTTGCGTTTGGTGTTCGCGGATCGGTTGCTGCACGGTTGCACGTTGTTTCGCTTGCCGGTGGTGGCGGCGTGTTCTGGCGGTTCCATGTAGCGCCTTCTATAAACGAAAAAAACAGTGCAGCCTACTAGCTGTGTTTTCCTGTGCATTGATTGCCTTTCTTCTATGCGCTGAGTCCAAACATACACGTCGTTGTTTCGCATGTCGGCCTATCGTTGGTCAATAGCCGTTGCTCGGCGTCCCCCCACGAAAGTTGTTCCTGGACGTGCACCGTCAAATCAATCCGACTTGCTTACTGTGCTTTCCTGTGCACGAATGCACTTTCGTCCATGCGTTCGGTCCACACGAGTCCGTCGCTATTTCAGTTGTGTTCCTGTCATCGGTCCATAGCCGTTGGTCGTCGTGCCCTCGTGCGTTGTGTGGAATTATCGGGAGAGACCTTTCGCCTGAAGCGCGCAATGCCTCTTCTCATTGTTTATTGGCTCCTTTGCCTTCATGGTTTCTCCACCAACTTCCTCTCTACAATTCCTCTTGCTGCGTTCGTTCGTCCGTTTGGTTGGTTCGTTCTCTCGCTTTCTGTTGGTTGCGTATTTGTTCCAGCCTATTTGACGGCCGCTGCGCCGTTGCCGTTTCTTGCATGTGGCCCGCACCCTTTTTAGGTGTGGTGATGTGCTCACGTCCCGATCCATGCCGGCCGAGAACGCAGACAGATTGCCTTTTTCGATTGCTGTCTTTGCCTCTCTTTTTTTGCTACAGACGCTTTCGTCTTGCGCACCTGTTTTAGGCTTTTCATGCTTCGAATTATGCTAATTTATGTTTGCCTTGCACATGGCCTCAGATACCGAAGATTTGTGCTATGTCTTGCAGGTTATATTGGTCGAAGGCTTCAGGGTGTCGGCTCTTATTAGTTGTACATTGGTCCAGAGCATTCGGTCATGTGGATAATCTCCTTGTTTTCAGTGAAATTACGTTTATACTCTCTCCTCCCTTTGTAGCGAAATTTTCTTTGTACTTTTTTCTTGCCCTCTTGGTGAAACCGTCCTAACAGTGTTTTTTCTTCTTGCCCATTCCTACTATCGTGCATGCTCATTCATGTGTATTTGACCGAGGCTTCAGGTGACGGCTCTAATTGTTTGTAGATTTGTCTGGACCGGTCATTCCTGTAGGTGATCTGCTTGTTTGAACAGAAATTTTGTTTATACTTTTGTCTCCCTATTGGTGAACCTGTACTGACGTTGTCTTTTTTTTTTGGCCCGTGCCTGCTCTTTCTACGTCTTCGACATAGCCCGTTGTTGTTCATGGTGCGCCCGATCCTTTCTATTGGATTATTTATTTGTATTATCATTTTCCTGCCTGGTTTGATTTATTTTTGATTTTGCAGGATCTACTAAACGTCTGATTGTTTAGTCCGCGCCGCCATATGATCATCCACGGATCATACGCTCAGGATAATCGCTAGGTTTGATGTCTGAATGCTAGCTATACTCCGCAACCCTTTTCCATTGTGGTTTCGTCTCACCTGCCCTGCCTGTGTCATAGGTTTCTGCTTCCGTGCAACCGCCTTGCGAAACGCGTGGGTCGTTTCTTTTGCCTTGGATTACAGGTCTCACATCATTACCTTCAATGTTGTCGTTTGCACACTCTGTACTTACGTTTTCCCTACTATTTTCCCTCCTGCGGTATAGTTCTAATGTTTTTATCTTGTTGCTCGTTTACTTGCACATTTTTTTAGAGGTCTTTCCTTCTTTCCTTTAGTGTGCATGTCTGCTTCTATTGCATTTGTTCCTTACCTTAGTTTATCTACTCATGCATGTCTACTTCTCTCTCTTCATTACTGTTACACTCTACTTTCATGTCATGGTATGTCCTCCCAATTTTTTCCTGTTTACTTTTTGTGCCCAGTCATTTCCGAATGTCGAGAGGACAACGTCGCATCGCCACGTCTGGTCGGTCATCTTATGAGACTTTCTTTGTGTTACTTTGCCTCGGGTATTTGATCTTTACTGTCCTGTTTATGGACCTTTTTTTCTAAATACCTTACCTTGCCTATACCAATTCGCAGATGGCCTCTGTCTTGCCTTCTCACCTGACCCTCTGATGCAGTTAGGTAAGTTTGCTTTAGTCCACCTTGCGGTGGTCTAAAGGTGCTGAACAATGATGTACTACCACTACTACAGAACAGACCTTTGGTCGAACTGCCAAATGGGCAATAGTCTCGGAGAAAATTGCGTCCGGGACCAAAAAGATCTTTAGTCGGTTGGTAACACCAGCGGGACTAAAATCCCTAGCAGCTCACGGTGGCGAGCTCGGTGGCGAGCTTTTAGTCGGTTGGTGTTACCAACAGGGACTAATCTCAACCTTTAGTCGGTTGGTACTACAATCCGGGACTAAATCTTTAGTCGGATTGTAGTACCAACTGGACTAAGGTTGGCATTAGTCGGTTGGTAACACCAACCGACTAAATGTCCTTCTATTTAAACTCACGCTTGGCGTTAAATCACGAGAGCCGGAACGCCGTTGCATGCCGGGACACGCTTGCATTGCCACCACCGCCGAGCCGTTCATTCACTCAACCAGTATTCACCGGCGTGTTCATGATAAGCTCTGATGCTAACCCCTGCCGTCCATTATGAAAAATATGAAATGTGAAATTTGAATAATTTTTATATGTTATAAAATTGCCAATTAATTCATAAATGGAACTTTCATGATTTTTGTAGGCCACAATAAATTTCCAAAAATCATGAAATTTGTTTTTCCACTAAGTTACACTGTGAACAGTCCATATAAAAATTTTAAGACTATTTGGACAAAGTTGAATTTATACCTATTTTATGCTTATTTATTTAATTATTATTCCATGAATTTTGTAGGCTAAATTAATGATCCAAAAATTCTGAAAATTGTTTTGCCATCTAATTAGGCTATGAACTATCTGTACAAAAATTTTGGGATCAATCTGAAGACTTTTATTTTTCACCTTATTTAATAATTATTTAAATAAATGAAAAATGACTTTTACATGTGTTAGTTAGGTTAAGCTTTGAGGGTGTTTGATGAGATAAGTCTTATCTTATCAGATCCAACCTCTTGGGTAAAAATAATAAATATTAATTTTGTTTTAATAAATAAGTTTAATATTTAATTATTAAGTAATTAGTTAATCTCTTAATTAGCTTAATCACTTAGTTATTGTTTGCCTTTTGGATTGATTGTTGACTTAGTAATTATGTGATATGTCATATAATGCAGACGATGACACGCCATTGGATGTACAATGTCGATCGCCGCTCCAAAGAGTTCATTGATGGCGTGCATTATTTCTTAAGAGTGGCCGAGGCAAACAAGCGGGATGGTTTCATGTCTTTGTCCATGTGCCCCTGTAAGAATTTGAAGGAATATTCTAGCTCAAGGAGTCTTCACTCACACTTGTTGAAGTCGGGTTTCATGCCAAACTATATTTGTTGGACCAAGCACGGAGAAACGGGGTTATAATGGAAGAAGGTGAAGAAGAACAATTGGACCCTAACGACATTATTGCTCAATACGGTGACTTCGATGATCTTGCAATGGGCGAAAGTGAAGAAGAGGCAGGGCGAAGACACACTCGCTGAAGATGATGCTCTTGGTGATGTCATTCGTGATGCACAAAGAGATTGCGAAAGTGAAAAGGAGAAGGCTAAGTTTGACCGCATGCTAGAGGATCACAAGAAATTACTATACCCGTCCGTAGAAGATGGGCAAAAAAGTTGGGTACAACCTTTCGAGTTGCTACAATGGAAGGCCTGAGAATGGTGTATCCGACAAGGCATTTGGGCAATTATGAAGATCCAAAAAGATGCTTAGAAGCCTAACGAATTGCCGCCACTACGCACGAAGCAAAGCAGTCGTTTGCCCTTTGGGATTAGAAATCCGGAAGATACATGCATGTCCTAATGATCGCATCTGTATCGTGGCAAGGACTACGAGAATTTGGATGAATGCCCGTATGCAAAGCGTCGCGGTATAAGATCGGCGAGATGACCTGGCGATGTTGAGGGCGAAGAACGCCCCGGAAGAAAATCCTGCCAAGGTTATGTGGTATGCTCCTATAATACCACGCTGAAACGTCTGTTCATAAACAAGGACCATGCAAAGTTGTCGCGATGGCACAAAGAAGACCGTAAGGTAGACAACATGTTGAGACACCTGGCGATGGGTCCCGTGGAGAGCAATAGGCGAGAGAATTCCGGAGTTTGCAGATGGCGAAGAAACCTAAGGTTCGCTTTAAATGCGGATGGTATGAATCCTTTTGGGGACGAGCACTAGTCATAGCACTTGGCACATTACTCTATGTATCTACAACCTTCCTCCATGGTTATGCATGAAGCGGAAGTTCATTATGATGCCGGTGCTCATCAAGGCCGAGGCAACCGCAACGACATCGATGTCTACCGAGGCCATTAGTTGAGGAACTCCTCGCTTTTATGGAGCAAACCGGTGTGCGTATGTGGGATGAGTACAAGCAGAACACTTCGACCTGCGAGCATTGTTGTTCGTAACAATCAATGATTGGCTGCTCTAAGTAATCTTTCAGATGAGACAAACAAGGGATACAATGCATGCACACAATGTTTTGATGACATTGACATATATATTTGAAAAAAATGTCGAAAGGTCGTGTACCTTGGCCATCGTCGTTTTCTTCCTATGAATCACCAACTAAGAAAGAAAGGCAAGCATTTTAACGGTAAGGCGAGAACACGAACCAAGCCTCGCGAACCGAATCGGGAGGATGTACTTGATATGGTCAAGGATGTGCAAGTAGTCTTTGGAAAGGGACAAGGCGGCGAACTGTTAGAAAGATGCTAAGGGACACGCACCTATGTGGAAGAAGAAGTCCATATTTTGGGAGCTACCCTATTGGCAAGTCCTAGAGGTCCGCAACGCGATCGGCGTGATGCACGACAAAGAATCTTTGTGTGAACTCGCTAGGATTCATGGATGTGTATGGAAAGTCTAAGGATTCACTCGAAGCACGACAGGACTTGCGGCGCATGAAAGAACGAGACAACTGCATCCAGAGAAGGCAGACGATGGGCGCCATTACTTAAGACACGCTAGCTTCACTCTTAGCAAAGAAGAGAAGGAAAGCATGTTTGAATGCCTAAACAAACATCAAGGTCCCATCTGGATTCTCCTCCAATATAAAGCGTATAATAAATGTGCCGAGAAGAAATTCCTACACTTAAAGTCCCATGAGCGCCACGTGCTTATAGCGCAATTGCTTCCGGTTGCTTTAAGAGAATTCTACCTCCACATGTACGTCGGCCATCGTGAAGCTATGTGCATTCCTCAATGCAATTTCTCGAAGGCAATCAATCCAATGGAACTAGCTACTCTCTGAGAATGATGTGGTTCAATGTCTTGTCGACTTTGAGTTGGTGTTCCTCCATCCTTCTTTAATATCATGACACACCTCCTAGTTCACTGGTCAAGGAGATTAATATTCTCGGTCTGTGTTCCTACACAACATGTTCCCTTTGAGAGGTTCATGGAGTCTGAAGAAATATGTTCACCGGCGTGGTTTCGGCCGAAGGAAGCATCGCCAAGGGCTACGGGGACGAGGAGGTCATTGAGTTCTGTGTTGACTTCATTCCCGACCTTGACCCGATTGGTGTTCTGAATCGCGACACGAGGGAGACTTCTTGGAAAGGAACACTAGGGAAGAAAACATATATCGATGACGGGGACGATTATTTCAATAAAGCGCACTACAGTTCTTCAAAACTCCTCCGTGGTGGAGCCGTATGTCGAGTACACAAGGAGTTCCTACGATCCGTTTCGAGGAAGAATGAAGCTTGGATTAGGCGTCATCACATGGAAACTTTCGGCGGTTGGTTGCGAAAAGAATGTCGTGGTGATGACAATATTGATGAGCAAGCTGTATTTGTTGGCTAGGCAACCATCGTGGCACATCCTCACGTATAAAGTGCGAGATAAATGGAAATACATTTTACATCGTAGCCCAAGATAAAAGAGCACGAACCAAAAGCAAGTGGTGTCGCGTAGATGCCATGCACCCAAATGGAAAGAGGCAAACATATTATGGCGCATAGAGGAGATTTGGGAACTAGACTACGCACCTAATTTTAAAGTCCCTTTGTTCCGGTGCCAATGGGTGAAGATGATGGGAGGCGGGTAACGATCGACAAGGAGTATGGAATGACAACAATGGACCTCAACAATATTGGGTACAAAGGCGAACCATTAGTCGCTTCTGGCGATGTGAATCGGTGTTCTATGTGAAAGACATGTCTACAAAACCCAAGAGAGGGAAAAACGACGACAAATCAACCAATGAGCCAAAAGCGCCACATAGTTCTTTCGGGGAAAAGAAACATCGTGGGAATTGAGGACAAGTCGGACAAGTCGAGAAGATTATGAAAGGGATGACCGAATCCAGCCCTTGATGTGACCAAAGACCCAAGCATCACGCTAAATGCCGAGGACACTCCATGGTTACGGCATGATCATAACCAAGGGTCATCGTCAAGAAGAAGTTCACCCTCGTGCCGCTTGATATATAGTGATGTTTAATAAATAGTGTGTATTAGAGATTTTATGTAATAATTGTAACCCAGATGTTTCTATCATATTTTTCTTGTTTTTATCATTTCAAATGAAATTCCTATTCGATAAAAGGACACATGTACCTCTGTGAAGCATGTCTTCTCCACGGTGTCAAAATGACTTGAAATTTTTTTAGCAAGTATTTATGCCTTCAAATGAAATTCGACTTGTGGTTTGAGCCCTTCATTTTGTTTATAGTTGGCTCTTCACTTCGACTTGTGGTCACTATAAAAGTCGTTTGAAATGTCAATAAGATAAAAGGAAATGCAACTATTATTTTTAAAAAATTTATGCCTAGTATTTAATTTACTATGCATTTAACAAGAATTAGCATATTTATACAAATAAACTTAATACAAAACCCAAAGCTGTGGCGTGGCGGGAGGCTGAATAGTGTAGTGGGGACCTTTAGTCGGTCCCAGACACTTGGGACTAAAGGTCACACACCGAGACTAAAGGTTCTCTGGAAAATATGTCCCAGCATAAAACCTTTAGTCCGGGCGTGGCACCACCCGGGACTAAAGGTCCGACCTTTAGTCGGTCCGTATTACCACGCGGGACTAAGGTCTTTAGTCGGTTAGTATCTGCTTGGGACTAAAGTCCACCTTTAGTCGGTCCGTATTACCACAGCGGGACTAAAGGTCTTTAGTCGGTTAGTATCTGCTTGAGACTAAAGGTCCCCATCGAGATTTTACAACAGATGGCTTCTTCCTTCTTCCACCCTTAGTCTCCCTCGCCGTCTCCTCGGCTCCGGCTTCGTCGCGCCCGGCCTCCTCCTTCCTCCGTGGCGCCCCACCCGCCACCACCTCCACTCGGCTCCTCCTCCGCCGCTCCAGCTCGCCCGGCTCCTCCCTCCTTGGCCGGATCCGTGCCCGGCTCACCCGGCGAACTCGCCACCAGTGCCCGAGCCGCCTCCTCCACGCCGGTGAGCTCCTCTCATCTCTTGTCGCATGTGCATTTCTCTGCGAGCTTGTCAAATTATTTCCTTTGGGGATTGAAAGGAGACCGATTCTGAAATAGTGGTGCCCAAGTTCTTGATGAAGCCCCGAGGAAGAGATTAGCGATGTAGCTTCTCTTGCAGAGATGTGCTTGAGTCTCCGAGGTTAGGATAGGCCTACCATGAAACAAGTGGAGATGGCTTTATGCGGGTTTTGCAAACAAAAAGGTTGAACTTCGTGCTATGTTGATCCAGAAATGAACAAGAGAAGGAACCATTGCTAAGTACAAGAGAAAAAATCTAGTTCTCGGTTGTTGGTCGTTGATTTCAATGCTAAAGCTAATTTGCCATCTGAAAACACCGGTGTGTTATATGTATATCTTTGAGCAAGAGTTTGTCATATGCATCTTTGGAGTATCACGCTAGGATGTGTATATGAAGTTTCTACATATTTAATTCTTGATCCTATACCGGATGGTGTGCCTGATTTCCCTTTTCATGAAGAAAGTACCATATATGTACTTTTTAGGTTAAGCACCATGTAAGTCACTAGTCATGTAATCGATAGTGCAACTTTTACTTAATAGACTGTTACGAACAAACTATTGTGCGAAGTTTGTATGATCCAATCTACTCAAGTTTTCTAGCTTCTTGGCGTGCCCAACACGAATTGGCAAAGTTGGGGTTAGA
Source organism: Phyllostachys edulis (assembly GCA_036346405.1). Lineage (NCBI taxonomy): Eukaryota > Viridiplantae > Streptophyta > Magnoliopsida > Poales > Poaceae > Phyllostachys > Phyllostachys edulis. The sequence continues at coordinate 22,899 of JAYEVD010000111.1, forward strand.
GTCTGTTTTCTGCTAGTTGTGAAAGTAAAGCATCAAACAAAAGCAAAGCACTCATTTTGGTACCTTTGGTAAGTATACAAAAGATCATAATTGGAAGTATGAATCGAACAACGAGGTTAAGTATTTAAACCGCACATCGAATATCTGAGGATCTAGATGTAGCATAGAATTTGAGTATTGTTAGATAATCTTTGTTTAGGAAATAGTTTCCATTTAGGATTTCTGTTTTTGGAGTTGGAGTTGGAGTCTTGCTTGGTTTAGTTGTTTGAGTCAAAGTCGGCCGTGTGCGTGAGTGTATAAAAGAACGTGTATTAGCTGTATTAGCGCCATGTAAAGATAGAACCAGGAAGCTAGCAATGTAAGAGTTGAGAAGTGAGAGAAAAGCAATAAGAAGAAGAGAAAAGAAACGCGCATGTAATACCGCTTGGGACTAAAGGTCCCCTCGATTATAAGCAACGATGGCTTCTTCCTTCTTCCACCCTTCCGTCTCCTCGTCGACTTCTTTTCTTTTTCTTTAATTGTTTCATTTTCTTTTTCTGTTATAAATGAGTTATTTATGCAATTATTGAATGTCGTTAATTATCGTTAAATACCATCAATTGCATTAATTGTTGTGAAGAATTACTTGTGTGCAAATTGCCATCAATTGTCGTCAAATGTAGTTAGTTGTTGTCAATTGCACTCATTGTCGTTGAGATTACTTGTGTGCAAATTGTCGTTAAATGACATCAAACAAGCCATCATTTGTGTAATGATCCAAAAAATCTACGCGTTTGAATTTGTTTAAAAATATGGAATTTTAAAACTTTTTGGAGACTGACTGTTGATATTCAAGTTTTGGACTTTATATTGGAAATAGTTGTCGAACAATGAAACTTTAGAAAAATGAAACCATAAAATCTGGTCTAGACCGAAAACCATCGAGACCAGCCCGACCTCTCCTTTTTCTTTTCCTTTTCTTTCTTTTCTTTTCCTCCTTTTCTATTCCTTTTCTTCTCCTTCTCTTTTCTCCTTCCCAGGCCCACCCGCTTGACCTCTAGAAATTGCCTCGCCAAGACGTCCTTTGCCGCCATTTGTAGCCATGTAAATCGGCGTTCTCACCCAACCTCCGCCCAAGGGCTGCTCTCCTCCGTGTCGAGTCGTGCCGTCACCTCCTCTGACCCCATCATGTCGTGTGCTCACGTCAAGCATAAAGCACTCATGCGCGCTCTCCGCCTCGCCGTAGGGTTTTGTGCGAGAACTTGCGCCCGCCACACCATTGTTAAGCCGACTCGCTCCCTCCCTTCCTCTGGCCCCATTCATTCCCCACCCCTTGTCCATTTCCCTCTCGTCGAGCTCATTTCGGCGGTGTCTCTCTCTGCTCCATTGCCATGAGCACCATGCCGCCCTAGTCGCACCATTGAGCTCGGCTAGCCCCATCGTGCCATGAAGACCACCTCGATGCCCTCGACCTCCTCGGCTCACCCACCTCCCTCCTGTGCCTGTCTTGGTGGAATGGCCACACCACCAACGTCTTCCCCAAAGCCGACCGCCGCTCCACTTCTTTGTTCGGCCGCCGGTGAGATTCTCCCCCCATCTACTCGCGTCCAAATGTGTCCCAAAGAACCTCCCTCAAAACCCCCTCAATCAATTTCAGGATCGATGCAAGGGAACTCGTCACTTGTTGTTTTTCTTTTGTCGATGCATGTCACGAACCGCACGCCACTTGATGCGAAATCATAACCCGATCACGAACCGTTCTAACGTCCTACACATATATTTGCAGAAATGGCCGACCCGAATGACAACATGGGCGATGCCATGATGGATATTATCAACAATGACGCCTTACAAGGTGCCCAATTGAAGGTGATGACAACAATCAAGAAGTAGATGGCGGAGTCGATGCTTTGCCGATTATGAAGATGAGCAAGACAATCTTTGGCGAGGTCTATCTACAATCTCTTATGTATACATGAAATTCAGAATAATTTCATTTGTCGTATAAATATATTTATTTAAATCTTTGTGTTTCTACATTAAGTAGCCCTCTGGATCGGCGACAACAACGGGAAGAGTAGAAATGTACGAGGTCCAAGAAGCCGTTGGAGGGTCGGTTCATTCTCTCGCAATTCGAGGAGCATCTGAGCAAAATACTTGGACCACATGCACGAAATTTGTCGACCCTTGTGGGTACCTTGTAAGGGACGGGATCCCGATCAATGCTCGTGAATGGAAGCAAAAGAAAGTTGCTCCTCATATTAGTTTTGTCTCCGATCGTGACAAGGCACTAGTTTGGCAAGATGTCCTTCAACATTTCAAGCGCTCGTCTGAGAAGATGAAGCTTTGAAGGAGAGAGTTAGGAGGCGGGCTATGAAGAAGATGGCCACACAATTCGGTGTTGGAAGAAGAAATTGTACAACACATTTATCGGGAAGAACGGCCTTGATTTCAACACTAAGGCCTACGTCAAGTTGAGGCCGTTTTGGGATGAGTTTATGCAGTTCAAGACATCGGATGAGGGTGAGGCACGGGTGAGAAGGAACCAGCAGAATGCCCGACAAAAGCAATACCACCATCACTTGGGATCGGTGGCTCTGAGTGCCATTCCTAAGTGGGAAAGAATGGAGCAGGAGATTCTTGCCAAGGGATCGAACGAGAATCAATCAAGCCCTTTGGCGCCAAGTATTGGTTTTTCGGTCATGGGGAAGCACGGACCTAGAGGCAGGAAAGATAGTGTATGGCGCAAAACTCCAAAGAGCAAAGAAAGATTTGCTTATGCTCGAGGCTTGGTGAGAGTGGCGGTGGCGATGAACGAGAGATAAGGATGGTGACATCATACTGGAAATCTTGAACACGGTGGGCGAACAAGAGGCTATGGGGAGGTGTCGTGGGAGCATGCCTTCCCTAAAGACAAAGCCACCTATAGAAGCCGCCAGAGAAAGAAATACGAGGAGGCAGAGCGGATCGCAGGATGGAGAAATGGTTCGTGAGTCACGGAAGTGGCTCGTGAAGCGATAGAGCGAAAAAAGCACTTGAAGCCAAAATGAATGAGAAATCAAAAGGCAAGTGCAGATAGCGATAAGTTCCATCCAAAGGCAAAGCGCATCACGGTAGGAGTCAACATCGGCCCCTAATCGGTTGAAAGCGATTGCGCTTCCACGGAGGTGCAGTGATTCAAGATGGCGCAGGTGCGCTTCCCGTGGATGACATCACCGATCCTCTCACGACATGTGAGTTGCACATTCGAGAGGGAATGCCACGGTCATGGTGGCTATCGGTGTTGTATCTCGTGTCGACCCTACGAAGACACCAAGATGCCATGGGGCATTAATACCTCTGGATATGCTAGCGTCTCGGTGGATAGAGTTGTGAAAGGTAATAGCAATGTGCCTCTTGACATTGAAGGAGGTGATGGGAGAAGACTTTAGGAGAAGCGGAGAAGACATTCATATGTTGGCGCAAGCGCTATATCATTATTCTGGGCGTCACCTCCTCCTCCTCAACAACCTAACCCTAGGTGCGGATGAAAGTGAGCGAAACATTTTTCACTAATTATGTATTGGCTTAAATAACGGTTTACTCATACCACGTTGTTTTCACAGCAGAACCTCCCCAACCTAAGTCCAATTATCCATTCACCACACAGTCACGGTGTTGCGGCGATGACAATGAAGTGGAAGACACGTTGCATCCCCACCGCCCCATCGCCTCCACGGCGGGCTCCAACGCCGACGCCGCCACCGGCCGCTCCATCGCCTCCACGGCGGGCTCCAACGCCGCCAGCCCCATCGCCTCCTGGCGGGCTCCAACGCCGCCACCGCCGCTCCATCGCCTCCACGGCGGGCTCCAACGCCGACACCGCCGCCCTCTGCCAAAGAAGAGGCGCACCACAAGCAAGCGTCGGCCCCACCGCCAAGAAGAAACCTCGGGGAGAACACCGGCTATTTCTAAGGCAGCGAAACTTTCCTATGAGAAAGGCTGCGAGAAATAGATGCTTGATAACAGATGTGGGCGGTTTCTTCGCGAAAGTCAAGGCTAAAAGTGAAGCGGCGAAACCACGAGCCGTGCTTCTTCGTGCGTCGAAGTTCTAAGGCAAAGGGTGGGCGCTCACGAGAAAAAGTTACGTGCTCGTAAGGATTCGCCACTATCGGACTATGACCGCACTCTCACGAAGTCAATTGAGGAGGCGAAGAAGAAAGAGAAGAGACACGGAAGGGTGTTGTTGCGGCTCGGGAACAATCACAACAATCGGTGCCCCGCTAGTTATTGGGAATGAATATGGTTCAAACACGAGCGTGCTAGAACAGATATCAGGAAATGTGCATTTGGATCAACTTGATGAATTTTAGCGAAAGCGGTCTAAGCATTTCCCAAATTCTCGGCGGAGCACACATCAAAAGTGCTCAGGAAGTTGATAATTGGAAGAAGGAATATGTATATGGCAAGAGTCTATACAACCACGAGAAGCTCATGGAACTTAAATGCATAAATGTACTTGTTAAACCGGTGGTACATGGCGGCGTGTCATGCGGATGACTTTATTTGCGTCAAAATTAGAAACCATCATTACTTAGTGGCGATGACATTATAATGGTTCGATTTAATGAGTTACACGGCTATGCCACATGAGCGCTCTAGACAAATCTCTCATCATTTGCTTTTGTCTATCGTGATTCTTTCTTTTAATAATCTCACTCTAGCATATGTATATGTATAAGTAATTATCCTCACACTAGCTAGCATGTCTATACATATATCGAGAGACATGATGAGAGACCTCCTGCGTAAAACGACAAGAACATTGGTTTCGTTGATCCATATATCGTATTCAAGGACCCAAACACTCCCTACGATCAATGGAGACCTCAAGCGGAGAGGAATTTCGGAGGTTCTTGATCAACCAAAAGAACAAAAGATTTATACTCTTCCCTACAACTTTGGGTGAGTGTTGTTATCGTGTGCACATTTTACTTTACTTACTCAATCCAACATAAAGATATATATGTTGACTCTATAAACAAATGCGACTTTCCTTTGATCTTGATTGTCTTGATCTCTCAAGCGGTCATTTGCTAATCTATGACTCGTTGAGAAAACCGCAGAAGATTACCAAGATATGATAGACATTATCCGGGGTAACCGATCTTTAAATATTTATTCTGCTCTTTAACTCTGCAATAGTTAATTAACGATCAATTATTAGGCGGGGTTTGGGCTTGGTTAGATTCGGCTACACCGTCCGGATCTGAAGCGCCACTTCTCGATCCACACCATTGGATGTAAGTTGTACTAGCTCCCGCATCTTTACCTTATCATGCTTGACTCACGCGGGATACGAGAGTAATCTTTTATATCGTCTGATGGGTTCTCTGGCTGACCACGAGCAACAATTTGTGTGGATACTACGTTTGCGAGTTCCTCATGGTGTATGCAAAAGAACCCATCTACAGATCTGAAAGTACGTAACAAGTATATATAATAAATCCATTTTATTTATTTGTTGCTATTAAATAAATCTTATGTATATTAATACTTCTTTCGTTTAATGCAAATTGAAGGAGATATGGTTGAAGGAGCAGTGTTGGATATGGACCGCCTCAAAGGAATTCAAGAGACAATCGCAGGATTTCTTAATGAGCATGTCCTCAAGCCCGACACCGAGTTCTACTTTAACCAGATGAACAATTGAAGCCAAACCGGGGCGAACATTTGTATGACATTTAAGTGGAGGACAACATTTGTGTTGTAAATACCAAGGATGCATGAATAATGTTGTAAATTTTATGTGCATATATATATATATTATACATATATATAGCTCCATAATATATATAGTTTCATACTTTATTTGTGTGTAATAATGTTCCAAACTAAATTATATGTGGGCGTATACATATATTAGCGGCGAAGAATACGCATTTGAAAACCTAATGTAATTGTAAAACCAAAATCAATAATGAATTGAAATGGAAACAAAAAGAAAAAAAAACACCTTTAGTCGGTTGGTAATACCAGCAGGGATTAAAGGGCCCCGTGGCTCGGCCAGTGGACCTTTTGTCGGTTGGTATTACCAACAGGACTAAATCGCCTTTAGTCGGGCAATTTGGACCTTTTAGTCGGTTGGTATTACCAAGGGACTAAATAAACCTTTAATCCCGGCTGGGACCCGGACTAAAGGTGAGACATTTAGTCCCGATTTCCTAGTCCCGGCTCTATAACCGGGACTAGAGGCCCTTTAGGCCCGGGACCAAAGGTCTGTTCTGTAGTAGTGTACCTATCCAATCCTTCGCATCACATGCTCGTACTCTTGCATCTCATGCGTTTGCCCTTCAACTGTAACATTTATTTCGTCACCTTTACCTCTGCTACATCTACTTACCAACTCCTCCTATTCTTATTCCTTTATCTTTTACTTCCATGTGTACCTACACTACCACTTGTAGGCCACTCCGTTCAGTTCAATGCTATTTCCAGGACCAACAACAGTAATACCTATGTTCTATGCCATCTTCCTATTCTTTGTTGTTTACATCTATCAATTCTTCATCCGTTCGTCCTTCGGTACCTGTTTACTGTAGGAGACCATTTCTGCCCATCTGTGCATCCTAAAACTACACGCGGAAATCGTAGGAGGCGTCTTCTGTGGAACAGGCAGCGTTTCTTTGCTGCTTCAGGTTGTATGATAGACTCCTATCATCTATAAGTTGTTGCATGCATTTCCCTAATATTTATTTATACGTAAAAAAATACATGTTCTTGCGCTATATCTTCCTTATTTCTTTTCCGATACCATTGTGCGTAGGCCACGTACCCCATAATCCATTTGTTGCCCATGTCTTTTCCTTGCCGGCTGACTATATCAAAATTCTTAAAGGTAAGTTTGTATAGTATACTTTCCCCATTTCCACATAACACCACTCTCAGTTACGGCCATGCACATTTCATCTTATCTCATCTCTAATGGCTTAAATCATTTCGTCTATTTGTAGCAACATATCCAGCCTATTCTTACTACGGTTCACCGGACTATGTCTGCAGTCATTGCTCTGCGATTTTCTGGTACCAAGAGAGACTACGTGGTGAGAATGCATTCACTCAAAGACGGATAGCTTATATCTTATGCTGCCGAAATGGTAACATCTCTCTACCACCCTCCAAGCCATGGTCGGACCCTTTTAAGGATCTTGTTTGCTTCAACGTTGGTCCTTCGTGTAATCATTTCATGCGTCTGATCAGAGATTATAACTCTCTCTTCGCATTCACTTCGCTGGGTGTTAATATCGATAGAAGCATTATCTTGGTCTTTGGGCCTTATGTTTTTGCATAAGCGGTGTTGTTCACCACCGTATTGGCTCACTGCTCCCATCTGATGGGAAACACCCAAAATATGCTCAGCTCTACATATATGACACTCAGAATGAGCTCCATAACATGCTCGCTATTTTTGATAGAGGTGCAGGTCGCTGTGAACAACCAGATCCTTCTATTGTTGATGCTCTCATTACTATGTTGGATCACTTGCAATCCATTAGTAAAATTTGTTTGAATGGCTAGAGATAGACCGCTTTCTCCGCATGCCCCATACATTAGCGTTCAACCGATTGGTTCGGACAATTCACATTCCAACCGCTACACCCTTCCATCTTCTTTAGAACTATTTGGTCTAATTGTTGGAGACTTCCCTCGATGTCTCAACCTTTGATGTGATTGTCCACAACCAATCCGCGAATTCGAATATATCGCCGCTTCATCCGGCTTTAATGGCTTTGCAATATCCTCTTCTATTCGTCAAATGACAAGGGTTTCCCTTTGGGTATAAAATTGAGATAGATCGATGATCTAAGAACTACAATGTGTGAAAATGTTTCCATGCTTGAGTTCTATTGCTACTATTTACACTACCGTTTGCAAGAACCTAATCCTTTCACTTGTTCTGGGAGACTGTCCGACCAGATTATTGTCAATTCCTTTTCTTGTGTTGAGGGAAATAGGCTTTCTTTCCATACTTTCAACCAAGATAAACTCCGCTCGAACACATACCAAGGAATAACAAATGCTGTCGCGCAAGGTCTTCAAACCGGAAAAGATGTGGACATAAAAATGATATTGCTCGCTAGCTTCCTTCGGTAGTAGAAGATACATGGTACAAAATTACCATCACTCAATGGCTTTATGCGTGCATATGGTGCACCGGACTTATTTAGTACATTCACATGCAATCTAAAATGGCGAGAGATACTCGGCGCACTCGTCATGAACCTAGTCGATTGCCTTCCGATAGATCGATGTCGTTACTCGAGTGTACCATATGAAACTACAAGAGTACCTCGCGAACATTAAAGATGCCTTTGCTTTGTCTTGTTCGTGTAGGTGACTTCCTCTTATCCACACATGGCCGGTTTCCTTGTTTCAATCAGAACCTTTCTAAAAAATTTCACTTTATCCGTGAGTGCAGTGAGTGTATACTCTGAGTTCCAAAAAGAGGGCTGCCTCATGTGCATGTGCTTAAATGGTTGAAAGACCGACCCAATTTCCCTACACCCGCTTTCATTGATAGTCTTATTACAACGGAGATACCAATGTTCTTACAAATCCACTTGGATATGCTTTGGTTGAAGAATTCATGATGCATGGCCCTTGTGGGGATCAAAATCACAAATGCCCTTGAATGAAACAGGGCAAATGTACAAAATGGTATCCAAAGAGATTCCAGAACCAGACGGCTGTTGATGAGGATGGTTTCTCGATATACCGTCGCCGTGATGATGGCAGATTCATTATCAAGCATGGTGTTAGGCTTGACAATAGATCAGTTGTCCCTTATAATTTGTCATTGTTTAAAAAGTGCCAGGCACATCTTAATGTTGAGTGGTGCAACAAGACAAACCTCGTGAAGTACCTATTCAAATATGTCATGAAAGGTCACAATTGAGCCTCTATGTCATTTCATGTTAACAACGATTCACAGTCCACATCAGCCCATGCCCAACCTCCTTGTATTGATGAGATTTCTGAATATGTAAAATCTCGGTATCTATCAACCTGTGAAGCAAGCTGGTGACTCTTTGGGTTTGAGATCCATGCTCACACACCTTCAGTTGAACGATTGGCTATCCATCGCCTACCATGATCGATTTTGTTCACTAAAACCTCGAGATCTAAACAATGTCCTCAAGGATCCTAACGCAACTAAAAGCATGTTGTTGAATGGTTCGTGGCCAACCAACGACATGTCGCCGCGAGAGACTATACTTACTGTGAGTTCCCAACGAAATGGACTTGGAACTCCGATCGTAGGTTATGGTCGAGTCGAAAGCGAGGCACCAAAATTGGAAGGATGATGCATGTCCACCAAGGTACAGGCGAGCTTTTCTATCTTAGAATGTTGCCCACGTCTGTACGAGGCGCTCTTGGTTATGAGGACCTCAGAACATACCAGGGCACTGTCTATGACACTTTTCGTCAAACATGTCAAGCACATGGTCTCATCGGTGATGACATAAAATGGTTTTCTCTTTTCAATGAAGCTATTGTGTGGGCGACATCTTCACAGCTCAGGAACCTCTTTATGGTTGTCGTCTAGTATAGTGACATGGGCAATGTACGTCTATTGTTTGATAGATACTGGCAAAATATGGCTAACGATATCACCCATAGGATACGCCGCTCACTCGGTGTTTGTAATTGTGCGGTACCTGACCATAGACTATAGGTGCAACTTCTAAAAGACCTTTCCTCACTTTTCTCGAATAATGGCCTCATTTGTCATCGTATGATCTTCCGATCCCACTCGATGGATATGAGAACAGCCTTGTCAAAAGACTGATCACTGAAGAACTCTCCTATGATAGAGTATAGCTAGAAGCACAGTCGCTTTCTATGTACGATTATCTAAATACCGAACAATGATTGATCTATGATAGGATCATGCATTCAGTTTCACATAATGCACTTTGTTTCTATTTTGTATCTGGCCATGGTGGTACAGTGAGAACTTTCTTGTGGAATTCTATCATTTCACGGATTAGATCAAAAGGCAAGATAGTCCTTGCGGTTGCTTCATCCGGAGTCGCACGGTGGTAGAACAGCTCACTCATGCTTTCGGATCCCACTAGACATAGTTGATCGAAGTTTGTCTAATATTTGTCGTGGAACTATGCTGGGAGACCTAATAAGTAGATCTACCTTGATCTTGTGGGACGAAGCACCAATGACACATAGACGCTGCTTTGAAGCGCTTGATCGTACTCTCAGAGACATCCTATCCTTAGATAACAGCTTAAATGCAGATATCCCCTTCAGTAGAAAGCCTGTTATCCTAGGTGGTGATTTTAGATAGATATTACCGGTTGTTCAAGGAGGATCCCGTGCTGACACTATTGTGGCTTGCCTTATCAAATCTCCGTTGTGGAAGCATGTCCAGATCCTTCGCCTCACCATAAACATGCGTCTTATGACTTCATCAATTCACACTAATGAACAAATTGAACTGTCAGAATTTGCTCAATGGATCCTCAGTGTTGGCGAGGGTCGTCTACCTACATACAAACAAACAGGCGAGACAAAAGCTTCATGGATAAAGACCCCATCTAACCTGCTTCTAGCACCCGCTAACGATGATATTTCGTCCATTATCGATACTATTTATGATAAATTTCATGATAATTATACCTCCATCCCTTACCTTACGGCCCGTGCTATCATATGATCTCCACTTAATGTTACCGTTGACAAGATCAATGCTTCCATACTTCCAAAGGTGCCAACAGTTTCTAGAGAACATCTCAGTTGTGATACGGTTAGCGATATGGCCGACCAAACATCTGATATCAATTTGTTATATCCAATTGAGTTCCTAAACTCGATCAGCATCAACAATTTCCAAGAACATTGCCTCTCTTGAAAATATCAGTCCTGTTGTCTGCTAAGAAACATCAACCAATCAATGGGTCTATGCAATGGGACCTACCTTTTAGTGACTAGACTGGGAGACTGTGTCCTTGAAGCTACGATCATGACAGGAACACATACAGGTGAAACTGTCTGCCTACCAAGAATTGAGCTTCCATTCAAAAAGCCAAAAATGGCCTTTCACACTAAAATGCCGTCAGTGTTCCCAGTTAAACTATATTATGCTTTGACCATCAATAAATGCCAAGGCCAAACTCTAGCTAAAGTCGGTGTATGTTTAAAGAATGTCGTGTTCACACATGGTCAGCTATACGTTGCCATATCAAGAGGCACATCGAAACGAGGGCTTACTATATTGATTGAAAAATAAGACGGCTCACCTTGCTCAGACACGAGGAATATTGTGTACGATGATGTAATGGGATATATGTGAAACTCTATTAGGTCTGTATTTATACTCAGTCTTTATACTATCAGTCAATTCTCGCCCATTCGCTTTATTGTTAGTACATATGGCTCTATGGTTAGTACATTATGCTGATTTCATCTCACGTAAAATACATTGAATACTCTTCGATTCTGCCCACACATCCACGTTCTTTGAGTCTTGCATTTTTCTATCGTTTACAGTTCCAATCCTGGATAATGCACTGAACTTTTCAACTATTGTTCAAATGCATTTAGTCTGCAAACTCATTTCTAGCTTCATTGCTGCTTCGAAATCCTTTAGTACACACATATATTACCGAAGCATATACTTGCATTGCCTATCTTATCTGTTACATCGCTCTGATTATCATGCTCGGTTTCATAGCAACGCTTGTTGGCATGCAGCATGCAGTACACAATGCTCAAGGATGTTACACAACAATCACACCGCTGGCGTATCCGTGTGAGAGTGACACGCTTCTCACACTATACTGACGATGGTCCAGCTCAAAAGATCCTTCGCCGTGATTTCGTGCTCATAGATGAACAGGTACATCTCACTGTTATTACTTCTGTTGTGTATGATATCGCTACTATTCGTTTCCCCATCAGGGAACAACTATGGAAGCTCAGATTCCAGAACGACACCTTCACCTTTTCAATTCAGCACTATGCGAGGACCATGTCTACTTCATTCAGTATTTTGAAGTAGCTAATGCTAAAGATTCGTATCAAACTGTTAATTGCCCTATCATGGCTCGCTTTACTAGACACACAAAACTCACTGAAGTGACAGCTGTACCACCAGATTTCCCACTATGCATACACATTGGTTTCATTCGATATACTCAGATCACGCATCGGCCAGAAGCAAATTCTGTCAGGTCACAGCCTTGTACTACTACGTATAGTTTTATTTATTACAAATACCATAGCCTTCTTTCTTCTGACCTGCAACAATGTTTGTTTTAAAAGATACAATTGGCTGATCACGGGGATCTCACACGTCAAAACAGTCCTTGCACGAGGTACCATGAAGCCAGTTCGGAATATAAACATCACCGATGGAAGGTACTCCTCTTTCATGTCAGGATTTTCTTCGTTGTTACTATTTTCCGATATGTACAGCCATACAATGTTTCTCTGTTCACATGCGTGCATACACCTATCCTTCCCTTTAGCACCTCACTGTTCTTACTCCCCTCTCAGCATTTATCACTTTTAATCTTAACCACAGAGAGACAGGCAGCCTCTGTAACTCTATGAGGACCACATGCCAACCAGTTTGACGCACCTGGGCTGCAGGCTGAATCAACAGAAGGTCATGTGGTTGTCCTCTGTAGCTAGGCCTGACCGTGAAACTCTATGAAGGTAAAGATTAGTCACGTTTGCATCTATTGTCAAATTACACATGTACATACCTACTCAACTATAGTACACAGTACCCTGTCCGTCTAAAATACAGACATATTTAACGCTTAATTGCAGGCCAGTTGTCTCTTCAAGGTAGCACTGTGTGCAGATGGTATCCGAATATTACAGTACCTGAGGTGCTCGCTCTCTGAAGCAGGTCAGCGTATACTCATTTAGCTCTTGCTACAGTCTTGCTGTTACATGGTTCCTGCAATTATTATATATATACAAGCTACCCAGTCGTTTAACCATCATAACATGTCTTCTTTGCAAATAGCTTTGCCACAATACCGCATGGAATTACATGGTTTGGACTTGGACAGAACTTCATTCAGGAAGCCCCACTTGAGCAAACAGCTGATCAGCTGTCCACATTAAATGCACATGAGGCTGTGGTAGGTCATACTCTGACCATCATTCATACAAAATATCGTACTGATTATTTGTGCCATGTGCCGAACAACATAGTATTCAGACCAAAACACATACAAAACAGGGACGCCGATACACAGTTGACATCATGATCAAGGACCTCACTCCAAACGAGGGATGGTGGTATCAGGCCTGTACTGGTTGCAATAGAACAGCGGTTCAGGTAGCTAAAGGCTACAGGTGCCCAAGATGTGACGAAATAACCGCAGAGCCAAGGTAGTGAACATACCACCCAAACTGCAAAAACAATTTACCAAAAAAAAATTTACTCCATGCATTCAGTTACTGCAAACTACATAACATAAATATCATGCAGATACAAACTAGCTATCCGTGGAACCGACATAGCGAGCATGTCTAAGGCTGACACAACACTCGCAGAATTTGTTTTCTTTGGTGACATTGGCCAAGAATTGGTAGGACTTCCAGTTCTAAACCTCACTACAACTTGTCCAACTGTTCCTGGATTCATTCCGCCTGAAATAACAACACTACATGGTCAACACTACAGATTAACAATCAGCGGATCACGTGAGTCACTTCAGAGAATATCCGCATCATTCCAGGTAGATAGCTTCACCATCATACCAAAATCACCTCCAGTTCTCCTTCCAGCGCCAAACACCAAGGGTTCCGAACATTACTGCACTGTTCATCAGCCTGGGGCTAGCTCCTCAGCTGCTCAAAGTACACACCACCGTGGCTTGCCTCTGCCCATTTCATCAGGCCCAGAGGACATTGCAGCTTCACCGGCAGCAACCACGTCACTGCTACCACATGTTCCGACACATGAGTATATACTGCACACACCGCCATCCCCAGAGATAAACAAGGTATAACTCTGTACCCATAACTACACCTACACAATTTTGCTCACATTCATGCATATTTATTGAGTCTCATGTACATGAAAACTATCCTTTATGTCACAAGCTATTCTTACACCTAGGAAAAAACAAATACATATTCATTGATTACAATCCTGCTCGTGTTTTCTTCACAGTGAACCGAAACAAGAAACTACACGCTCGGTCATCAGGAAGCTCAACATAGATGCTCAGCCAGAAACATAGAGCAGCAGGTGATATATTCCCGATATGCACATACCAAAGAACAATGCCCATTCACACCTTCTGTATTTACTCGTTTATGCTGTCTGTATTCCAACAGGAAACATATGTACATCCGCAGCAAACTTTTGATAGCACGCTATGGCTTTTGGGACAATCATCGACACTACCAGAACCCTGGTTTTTTCCGAGTGTCTAAAACACTCGGAAATTAGCTAAAAACACTGGAGCTAATTTCCGAAGGTTGGTTTGTCGGGAAAGAGCACTTCGGGATAGATTTGTCGGGGAAAAAACTGGTTTCACGAGTGTTTCGAGATTTACACTCGGGAGAAATACCTTTCCCGAGTGTAAATCTGAACACTCCGTAAACAAGTCAACACTTGGGAAAAATATTCTTCCCGAGTGTTCATAATTACACTCGGGAAAGTAGGAAATTGTCCCGAGTGTATTTTTTAGATTTACACTCGGGAAATCTAGCCACGTGACGACCCAGCACACATGCAAATTCGTGATTTCCCCAAGTGTTTGGCAACTAAGGGCACTCAGGAAATACCTGAACAGTATATGCATCAATTTTGTACGTACAAAGCATTTCATTTTAAACTAACAGGAAACTCAGCAATGAAACAGAGTATATATTCCACAGCAAGAAAAATACCACTAATTAGGCACAAATCATTACATATATAAATTCAACAACAATATTGACATAATGTTCGAAGTACAATGTAATACATCAACTCTGCCACAGATATGGATAATCCCTTGCCGAGTTACACAGAATGAAATCTAAGTAGACAGGGATCTTCAAAATTCCTGATGAGTACATCCCGTGGAAGTGATCTTAGATCTTGTCCATTCATCCATCTACATAAATATACAACCCGGTCATTATCAAAATATGTCGTTGAAGCACAAAGATCATTTTCCATGTTAAGTGTGAAGGTTCCTGTCAAGATTTGAAGGTCTGACTAGAAGATATTAAGTTGATATATAGCACATGCACTTAAAGGGAATAGTGGACACGCCAATAAAGTATCAGAAGGATAGCAATTTGAGATCGGTGGTGGTAGTCGTTAGCTGTGGGTAGATCCCAGTATACAAGTTTGATCATGATGCGATGTGCTTTCAAAACACTACTGGTTAGAAAACAAGAAAAGGTGCATTATACCTATTTCATTCAAGATCACTCTATTTATCAGGCTTATGTATCAGCTCTATCAATATTATGAAGTGATTCTAGATGCTTCCTAGCTTAATCCATTGGACATCCTGAAGGGAACTTTTAACATTGTCCAGTTAACTTTATTTGACATATGGACTTGTAGAGATACTCTGACTTGTCTAAAGTTCATAAAATAACCTCTGAACTAGCTAGTACTAATTAGTTGTAGTTATCTTATAATTGAATAAAACCTAGGTATAAGACTTAAAAACTAAAGAGTAAGTGGTAGCAAAATCAAGTTCAACTAATTAGTCACCGAATATTTGAGTAGATCATAGAATTTTGTGACTCAATAATGATAGGTTAACCAGAGAAAAACTTGGCAAAAGGATCTTACTTTAGTTTTGTTACATCAAACTTTGCTCCACTTTTATTGACACGATTTATAGTGAATTTTTCAAGCTGAAAGTTGAGAGAACACCAAAGTGAGAATGGTTAAACAAATGGTCATTACAATTTTCAAGAATCACCAATGAAGATAATAGAATGAATTGTTGAGAAGCTAACCTAGGTCATCCATAGTGAAGAATTCATTTTCAATTACCATCACCCTGACCTAGGAGTGCTAAATAATTTACCATTGCGTGAGGCGGATAGCCCATCTCTTTTGCAATCATGAATTATCAACAACGAAGAAGCTTAAAAGTAGTGTAATAGTATGGTAGTGCTAAAGCTTATGCTCTAGAGCTTTAAGTCATTACCTCGCCACGAATAAGATCATTAATTTTCAATGACCCTTCCTTTGGCACACGGAAACGGTAAGTGTAAGGTGTCCCTTTCTCTAACTCCTACTGTACTTCTGCATCTACTTCGCACTTTCCTTCATTTGTTCAAGTTCCTGAAGTAACAACAACAGTTGTCAAACAAGCTAATATTTGATTCGGTGAAAATTACTACCAGGTCAAGTACAGAGTATTTATCTCAAAATAACATCAACAAATTGCTCACAGGATTTTTAACTAACACATTCCTTAGTGGTCATGGTGGGATAAATCACTTTGGATTTTTCATAAGAAACACAAAAGCCCAAGCATTTTACTCAAAGCAACCAATAGAACTTTGGTCGGCTCCCTTATTCATAAGACAAAAAATAACCTACGCATATGTGGAACTGAGATCATGAAACTCACATTTCACTGAATCACACGTACATGCAGATCAAAGGAGGGGGGGAAGATATCTCATTGGAGAAAAAGCAGCGATAAACCGCACCAGACTCCGGAGCTTCTCGGCATACTGCTTGTACAACGAATTGCGCTCCGACTAGCGATAAGGACCAAATTCACCGCCAACATCTGGACCTAAACAGATATGCAGATAAGCACTGAATACTCTTATCCGCTACCAAATCGTAGGTAACAGAATCAAGTTTAGTGGTTCCATACTTCAATAGAACTGAATAAGCATCTCCGTTGTTGCAAATTATGCATGCTCCATAGTGGAACACAACAATCAAGACCATGTGTGATACTAGCAGTAATGTCAATGTTTGTTAAACTTCCATGCGCAGGTCTGGGAGGAGCCTAATGTGTAGCCACTGAAGGAGATCAACCATAACTAAAACAAAATAATATAGTTACAAACCTGAGCCTCTAAAATAATTTGTTGACCACCGTTTTCAAAAACTTCCAATGAGCCCTAAACATGGGAGAATTGAAACAAATGCTTACATGATGTTCTTGGCAATCATAGAGTAACAGTGTACATACCGCTCCTCCACTATAGAACCGAAATTGATCCTATGGCTCAAGAGAGAGTATTGAGGTTATTCTGTTGGAAATATGCCTAAAGGCAATCATAGAGATGATTATATTTCATTATGTTCATGACATTGGATAATGTGTTATCTTGTTCCTAGAATAATATTGTTAATATTTATTATCAAGTATGTGACTTGGTTGTGAAACTCTATATTCTGCGATAATTATTCTTATCGATCCACGGTCGTAAACATATGAGGACACATATGAATAGACTAGCATATGTATTGGTTGATGACTATGTTTCACGAGTCATAGATATAGAGATATCAAACCAATGATATGGACACATGTTAGAGAACATGATGTTGGATAAGACCCACCTTGAGGCACTATTGAGATTGTTATGAATCTATGTGTCATTAGTTGGTCTCAAGCAATGATGATGTATAATCCTTAGACCTGAGATCAGCATGGTTTCCTACATGTGTAAGAGCACTCTTAGGGGTTGCCAAACGCTACACCAATGAATCGGGTAGTTATAAAGGTAGCTTTCGGGTATGCTCTGAAACATGGAGAGGAATGTGACTGGTCGGATATGGGATTTGCCCCTCCTAACATAACAGGAGAGATGTCTCTAGGCCCCTCGTTGTGATCGGATAAAGAAAGTGCATGGCCATGCCACTAGTAGTCGAAGTGTTCGACCACGTAAAGTTATCGACACTCGATCGAGAAAGTATTGAGCAGATCCATGGATGACACAACATCTCACGGAGTTCGACCGGACATCGTGAGGCAAAGGGAGTATACAGTAGGTAAGCTTAGTTCGACGATTCTGTTGGTCGTATGGAGATACAAGCAAGTCGTGGCGGTCGAGCGTAATCACAGAGTGGTCGAAACCAAGTCGTAAGGAGTTACGAGTTGGTCGTGATCAAACACGAACTGGTCGTATAAAGATAGGACCTAGTCGTAAGTGATGAGGACCTAGTCGTAGATCATATTGCATTAAGGTTCGTCCGATATAATTTATGTGTATTCGGGAATCGATATGTTACGCTAGGAGCCGCTTCGACTCGTGATCGGAAGCGGTTTCGAGTCACAACCGAACTACACATGAACCTCTGGTCACACACTTAACGGGTTGGAACAAACCAAGTCGAATCTGATTAAATGGCGTGTTGGATAGGATCCGTCATGAGCACTATATAAGGAGGTGCATGAGGTTGTTGGGAGATATCGTGAAACACCACCAAAAACCCTAGCCGCCATCTTCTTGAGAGCTCCACCGTGCGACTTGGTCTTGGCACACCGGCGTTCGGTTGTTCCTTCCTGGGCGTGTGGATCCGTAGGCGCTACTACGATTGTTGCGCTTGAGGACAATCCGCGATCTTCACAAGGAACCGCAGAGCGTTCTTTGGAGGAGCGATCGACTCGACCACTACATCGACGCTCTTCGTTGGACCAGGCTGCTCCAACCCTTCTTCCGCTGTTCTGCGCGTCTGGTGGTAACGATCTATGATCATCTACTTGCATGGTTTCCTGGTTTGCGTGGTAGAAAATTTTTATTTGTAGCTATCGTAGCCTACCCCGTGACCCAACAATTCCAACTCCAGTCTTCTCCATTTAATTGTTTACTCAATTTCTTCAACATCTGGAATAACAGAAATTTAAGTCTATGTGTGTGGTACTATAGCACAGTGTAATATTTATTGCATGCATTTCTTAAAATATAAAGAAGTATCCGTGTATAAGACATACCTGTTGCTCAGTATCCTCGTGATTAAGATGAGACAGATAGATCAGTGTTTCCCTCATGATCTGGCATAATTTAAGAAAGGGGCCGGGCTTCACACCAGTTTGGAGATTACACGGGCGATAAAGCATGAAGTGTAGCCAATGTAGCATGGATGAGCTCAGATCTTTGTGTTGCAGATAGTACAAGACATACAATGATAGTGAGCTCCTTATGCTTTTAATGTATAAATGTAGTGGTTATGTAGCATATTATATTATTATGAATCCATGCATACTTGCACAGGTCCATACTGAACTACATACGTGCACATGCACATACACGCCCCTGCTGAACACTACTACCAAAATGTGAACCTGTGTAACCATTGCTTATCACTTCATATTAATCATAAGTTTGAAACTAAGTATAATACAAATCAAGCTCCTTAATCAGTGCTCGTCTAAGGCATGAAACAATCCATTTGTCGCAAGCGCACTCAGCCGGCAATCAAATGGCAGCTGTCAATCAAGAGAAAAGAAACATTTGTGTAACCACCTTGAACTAGTTTTATTTTCTAATATCAAGACTAGGTGCTAAACCATGTTGCAGAGCCTCATGGAATGTTCATTACCGAGAAGTAAATGATATATCAATGCATGAGAACTGTAAAAGTTATACCCTGCTATTTGAGAAGCATTCTTCCTGCCATGAAGAAGGATGAGCTCAAGATGAGAGTAAAATCTTTTCATCACCATAAGCAATTTCTTTACTAGAAATGACAAATTCATTGGTTTCCATATAGTCAGCATAAATTATGATCAATAGTCCATAGACTCCATACCATCCTGGCCCATAAATGGATATAACCTTCAAGTAAGCAGCAGCCTTCTCCTTATCAGTGAAGACACCAGTGGACTCCACGACATACTTAGCACCAGCCTCAGCCCATGGGATCTCCTCAGGGTTCCTCAAGAATTGCAGTGGATCAAACATTAGTTTCACAGCTTCAACACAGACAAGCTTCAACACATCTCTTCCAACGAAGCCATGATATTAGTACTACCTGATGCCAAAGACAGTGACCGGCTTCTCGCCGAAGAGAAGCGTCTTGGAGTCCTTGATCTTGAGGTCACTGTGCTTCCACTAGCTGTGCACGCTGTCGTACTTGAACATATAGGTCTGCACATCACAAGGGCGACACAGAAATTATGAGCATAACATACAAAATACATACGATTCAACACACTAAAACAAGCCTAACACAGAGAAAACCACTAAATCTACAAACTCTCAAGCTGTATGAATCAACTAATAGCATAATTAGGCAACTAAACCGGCAACCAAAACCACTCTAGAACCCTGACAAACCACCGTTGTTCCCTGGGCCTCCTGCGGCTGTCTTGCCCTCTTGCTTCTTGCGCCTCCCCATGGCTGTCGGCTTGGCCCAATGCTCGCCTCCTGGCTTCTACACTCACCCGTGCGCCCCCTAGGCCCGCCCTCCGATTCCTCTGGCTCGGCCGCTCCTTGCTGTGCCCAGCCCCAGTCCAGCGCCACATGCCACCACCACCGCAACCCTCCTCACCACCGCCGCCCGCCCGGCGTCATCCTCCGCCTCCACCACAAAGCGAGGGCAGCCATCACCCACAGGGCAACGCGAGGCGGTGGGGTGGCGGTGGCCTCCATGGCGGCGAGGAGGCGCAGAGGCCGGAGGAGGAGGAGGCGGCCGCGGGAGCGAGGGACGAAGGGAGGCGGCCTTCGGGGAGGAGGAGGCCGCTGGGAGGAGGAGGAGGGAGTCGGGGAGGAGGCGCCACAAGGCAGGCTTCGGGAGCGCTGAGGAGAGGACGAGGCGGCCTTCGGGAGGAGGAGGAGGAGGAGGAGGCGCCGGAGGAGGAGGCACCCACAACGGCAGGAGGAGGAGGCGGTGTGTGGCGTGAGCCTGAAGGGGGTAGGAAGACGGGGAGGTGGCTGCGGATTGGGGAGTGGAGGACGTCGAGCGGGACTTAAGGTTAAAGCCAAAAAAAAGGCGCCGCGGGAAAAAAAAAGGCGCAGCAGCGAAAAAAAAGATGCGGCCGAAAAAAAAATGTTTCCGAGTGTTTTTGTTTTGGTACGCTCGGGATTACATTTTGTTTCCCGAGTATTATGAAAAACACTCGGGAAAGTAAATTTTACCGAGTGTTGCCTTCTTGTCCCGAGTGTCCTATGAAACACTCGGGACCTTCCCGAGTGTTTTCGTTCATACACTCGGGAAAGATACAGGCACTCGAAAACTACAAGATTTCTGGTAGTGTATCTCAGTCATCCGTACACTTTTGTACCAAACACAGAAGAAACTAGCTAGCCTAACGCGCCTTTTGGGTCTGCCTGATTGTAACAGCACCAAATTACTATGTCGTAATCAGAACAGCAACATACTCTACGACCCTTGCCTGTTATGCTGATCCTGTAGCCTTCCCTTTTACTTCAAGTTGGACTGTAAACTGCAACTATCATCGTCGTATGATCTATGAAACGCTACTGCTAACGTTTGTTTGTCTGTTATACATGCTTAGCAGAACTGACCTTACATTGCGCCAGCTAACATCGTATTCCATTCATGCTTATACCTCTCTTAGCCAACCAGGCCATATGAATGGTTCTTATTGCCATACAAATTTCTCTCCGTATTATTCGGACTGCACGCAAAAAAACAAACTTTCCACTCACGTAGCCACTTTTATTAAATTACAGATTCATGGTGCCTATAGTTGACAGCAAAGAAAAAAGATCAGGTACGTTCCCTGCTCCAAGCACCTCCTGCGCTGACACGAAACATTATTTGCAGATAATCGCTAACATGAGAATGACAAGAACCGGTGCCCCACAAGAACTCAACAGACTTAGACATAACTCGAAAAAAAAAAACTGAGCCCAGTAGCTCGTGTAGACACAACTCGAAACCGATACCACCCCAAACGTATCAAACAGATCGTAGAAGCCATTCGTGCTTACAGTCGAAAGACTTATAGCCTTATCCCACAAAAAAAAAAAATTATACGCCTTTACCTACTACCGTACATACATCATTCGACACAGACCATACAACCAAACACATGGTCCTCTTTATAACAGCCAAAATTATTAGCATATAACGTGTTTACGTCGAAGACATACATTACGATTATATTTACATATGTAACCTTATATTTAATCAACATCCATAGACATATTGTATTTTACACACGAAAAAAAGTAAGCATATGGATTACTATCAGATTATGTCGTTCTTGCGATCGGACAAACGCATCTGTTATTCACTACGAAAACTTGTCCTTTACAACAATCTAATTTCATACGTCGAACTATACGGACAAAACCGACACATCCGCAGCGCAGCGTGCAGTACGTACTAGTTAAAATTAAGTACGTATGTTTTACTTCTCGTCCCCACAGACTGGAATAAATCAGCCGTACTGACAATACCGTGACAACAGCTAAGACCGTTTGTTTGGACGGTCGTCTAATGATGTAAAAAATATTTGCTTTAACATATTTGCTATACATTATGCGCGTGATTTTCTTTTCTTTTTTTTTGTAAATCATTCGAATATCTGACCTTGCGATTTTCTTCGAGATTCTGCTCCGGCCAACGAGGTTGTCTTCTCCGGCGACGAGTTCAGGCGGGTACACCAGATTATGGTTAGTGTTCACCGGGGTGCCGGCTATATAGGAAGGGGGGTGGTGGCGGCGGTGCCGCCATCCTTAGGTCGAAGGAGGCGATGGGCGCAGGGCACCACGGGCGACGAGCATTAGGAGGAGACGGGCGGTGAATCCAACGGTGGCATCACTGAAGACGGGGAAGAAGGTCATGGTGGGGAGATGGTGACCGGCGACAGCGGCGACCGGAGACGAGAAGGCGGCGGTGCGGGAGGGCCGCGCCGGGTGTGTGTGTGGAGTCAAGAGGAGGATTGGATTGTATAGAAGCTCAAAGGGTGTACCGTTGGATAGCAATGGACTTTGCATGCAGGGGTGGAGCTTCATGCGAGCCAAAATATGCATAGTTAAGAAGCTAGTAGCTTATACTACATATTAGGTTAAAAAATCAGTCATCTGCCCCTCCAGTCTATCATTTTTTGAGTTTAAAGCTTAATTTTCCCATGTTAATACTTCATCTTTATAAATATTTTTGGTAGTTCAGGCATTGTGTGCATGCATGCAGTAATGGCTGGATACCGAGACGGGCCACAGTTCCTCGTTGTTAGTTGAAATCATCCAATCATTTTGTTCTTTTTGTCGTAGTCATGCATGCATGTCAGATGTCACCACCAACCAAAAAATTAATTAAAGGGAAAGTGCAAAATCATTTTGTTCTTTTTGTCGTAATCATGCATGCATGTCAGATGTCACCACCAACCAAAATTAATTAAAGGAAAAGTGCAAATTAAGGGTTAAGTAACTCGTGGTACTGTAGCTGTACAGCTAGTCCCAGACTCCCTGCCACCATTTTCGGCGACTATTAATAGATAGTTGGGTGCATCCAGTACTATTCCCCTCGTTCTCTCTTTAAAAAAAAGAACTATTCTCCATGTGATGCGTATTGATTAGAACGGGATCGGCGCGCGTACCGTAGTCCCTAGCAATTCGCGCCAGCGAGTTTTTGTTTTATCCGATATTGTTGTGCATCCAAATAACAATTCTAACTTCCTCCGTAAAGAAAAAAATAACACTCTGAATGTGCCAGCAGACGATATATATCTTCTGTCGCGTTGCCACCACCCGAAACTCCACTGCAGCAGTCTAAAAATCAGCACTACAGGGGCACTGGTGGCACGGAAGCTCACGCTGCTGCAGGGCGACAGGGGCACGGTACGCCAATGCCGCACAATGGGGGTGCGGCAGGTGACATATTCGCAGCGACATTTTTGTCATTTCACTCGGAAGGAGATTAGATTTGCAATTTCGCCGCGCAAAGCCAAAAACTTCATATATTCATTAAGTATGTAGTCCACACTGTTGAAGTATAAGTGAATTATTCGTTTTTCCTCATCAGCTTAAGTTTTTGGTAAATTAGTTGGTGTATGCAACTCAATATGTTATCAGAGCCAAGAGGTCTTGAGTTCAAGATCCGGTTGGCGTAATTAAATAATAATAATTGCAGTTCATTTTTATTCCACGTCTTAGATCTAAGGGAGGTTACACGTGAGGATGGTGTTGAAATATAAGTAAATTGTCTGTCTTTCCTCATCAGCTTAAGCTTTTGAGTGATTGGTTGGTGCATGCAACTCAACAAATGTTGGTAAAATAACAATTTCGAAAAAAAATTATATGGGTGCCCGTAATTAAAGCACCGACACTTCCATCCCATTAATTTGGTTCCAATAAAAATGTTCACCGCCAAATCTCTAATCAAGTACATAAATTACCAAAATTAAATAACGTAGACAATTAGAATAAAACCTTGATGATCGCCAAAAAAAAGGAATAAAGCATTTATAAACCACTATTCCACTACAGCCATGACTCACCATACATACAAGCGGAAGTGAGGAACCAGCAAAACCCCATCAAATCAACCGTTCATGCATTATGCATGCATGTCCTTGCACAACGATCAGTCCAACACTCATATAAGAGACAGGTTGTTTTGTTGAATGCAAGATCGTACGTAGCAGTATCATGTTTAATGTCCGTAATTTCATGGCTTTATATCATAGAAAAGTTCCCACACATGCAGGCACAGTGTAATTGTTAAATACATATATGTACGGTCGGATGAGCTGTAGCTAGCCATCGACCAATATTATTTATTTATTTTCCTTCATTTACACTATTTATACGTGTAAAGACAAATATATACATAGTATGTTATGGAACTCTAGTACCACGTATCTCCACCATTCATCCAGTATGGGCATAGCACCTTTAACTCCGGCCCATCATAGTTTCTCTCTCTCTACTACACACATCCATATGCAAGATTCATGGTGTGTGGATAGATGGCACTAGAGTTCACTAGTATGCAAGATCAGTTTACTATATGCAAATTTTGGTGTTTGGGGTATGAAAATGTTTTATACCCCTGATATATTTATAGCAAGTGAGTTTCGAACTACTTTTGAATTTAGTGTAACTAGAGTGATTATATACCATGAAACTAGCTCAAACTAGTTAAATTGAAAATGAATTTTATTTATTTATTTATTTTTGGAGTTTGTCATCTCAAATACACTTTTTTATGGGTATGTGAAGATACACATGTCAAACTTTGAGAATCTCAAAGCACATCAACGGGTATTGAGGATCAATGCATATAGCTCTTTGAGGCTTCTTCCTAATCTCACTGTACAATGCTGTCAATGCATGTTAATTGCTAGGCTTCTCTTAAGCTTGTACCTGTGAACAGTACATAGAGCGGCACAATTTGTCCTCTGGTATTATGTAGCCTGTTAATGGCTTAATGCCAACTCATATTGCCTCCAAATAATTGTCCTAAATTAAGGTTCATGCTGCCTAATAATGGAGCCAGCTGTTATTGGGGCAGAGCCCAAGAGGCCCACCCGGTGTCACAGGACACCGGGCCCAATTTTTTTTATAGCAAGGATCACTTAGTTTTTATCACAGGTGCACCCCATAGCCCAATCTCATTCACTTTGGGCCTCTTTACGCCTGCGACAATGACCCACGCTCACACACAAGCCGCCGAGTAGGCGAAGCCTGAGCCACTCATGACCCATGCACATGCAGAGCCAAGCGTGCCCACGCCCAGCGATCAGCAGTGTCGTGCGGCGCTAGCGAGGCGAGCGCTGAAGCAAGTGGCATGGTGTGGGGCGAGGCCACGAGGGTGGCTCAACATGCTCGATAATATGATTTTTCATATATGGCAGGTGAGCATGCAACTAGTCTTTGGGGTGTTTTAAGTAGTATATTTTTGAACTGCTCTGTAGTATATTTTGAATTATTCCTTTGTATATTTTGATTCTTTGTGGTATTATCTTTGAGTTGTTCCCTGGTATATTTCAAATTGTTCCTGTAGCATATTTTGATGGTTCTGTAGTACATTTTCGAATGTTTCGGTAACACATGTTGCAATCTCCAAGCTGAAAACATATAGAATATGGATTTTGATTGCTAGATCTAGCTAGTCATAATGAAGTCAATAGTTGAAATGGATCACGAATCCAATGCTGGTATAAAACAAAAAAAAAACACCTCAGGCCATGTATGTGTTTTTGGAAGGGGCAATCTTACAAACTGTGTTTCAAATCCTAATAAGTAGCGCCCAACTTATGTACAATAGTATGACGTCAGCTGTCTGTAAGCCTTGACATGTATGACACAAGATGATGTGCAGGAGAGAGGGGGTGCATGGAGAATTGGGTCATTGCTCATGCAGTAGTCGACTATAACACGAGAAACAAGGCATGTTGTACATAAAGGAGGTGTCTATAAAGACATGTAAAGAGACAATCCATTGTAGAAGTTGTCTTTAATGCTGTCTATAGATGACATAGAAAGATATTATAGACAACAGTTGTCTATAACATTGTACATGCCCTTACTACTTCATTAGTGTATAGGTACCAATGTATAAATTCAATTGGGAAGGGAGCCATGGTCCACTTTGTGAGCTCAGGCCATGTCTATTTGTTGCATAAAAAAAATTCCATGTTTCGACCTAACCGATTATACCGTTATGACATAGGGATTTGTCACATGATACAGGCTATTGGCCAACTCTCTCAAAAAAAAATGGTGGAGATAAGGAAACATCTTTGCTATCCTTTGGTTTATCGACTTTTGAAGCTAGTACTAGTATTGCCTGTCACCACTGCCACAGTTGAGAGGTGTTTTTCAGCCATGAGAATTGTGAAAAATTATTTGTGAGCCTAATTTGGTATGTGGAGAAAGAAAAAATGAAGAAAGTTACAAATGACGTTGTGGTTCATCATTTCATGAACTTGAAAGAACATAAATACTAAATGGTAATGTATTTACTTTCATTCGACTATTCTACTTTTTTACTAGATAATTTTAATTCGTTTTGTTCTTTTTTTTACAGGTCATTGAGATCGGATGATGTATTTGCCAATGTCGACTATCTTTATCCATGATTTCGCCCTTAGTTGCTTCACTTTGATACAATTAACAATATGATTAGTGAGTTTCTTTATGTTGGTAAGTATTTTGATTGCTACTTCTTTATTATAGTACATTGCCATTGGTTATGTTGAAATATTGATGCTAAAAGTTGCCGGATACGTTACTATTTAGTACCATATTACTTCGAAATTATATATGTTGTTATATGTACGGTGAAATGGTGAACCCCGATCATTTTCATTCTAGTTCCGCCCCTGGCTATCAAGCAACATGCACATCTGTTTGGCTGCTCAGTTTCTTGACATCCTAACCTTGCAAGGAGTCCTGCAGGCAGTAGGCATTCTTTTCTTAGAAATGGTCATGGCGAAGAAGATACATAATGTTTGTTTAGCATCCCACCTACAGTAGATATCTTGCCCTTATCCCCAGTGGCGGAGCCACATTAGTGCATGGGGGTGCAGTTGCACCCCCAAAATTTTTGCATGTAAACTCTTTATATAGTATATATACCTAGTATAATATATAGACTATACAATGAATTATATTGTGTTATTCTCAGCAATCAATAGTCACAACCCACCAACACAAGCAATATTTTGTGATGTCGGTTATACTAGAAACATGTAATTTGTTCCACTTGAACCTTTACTATGTCATTTAAACTTTTATGTTGAAATATATCATTTAAGTTTGCACCTTTACGCACACACGAGTGTGCTTTCAGTAGATATTTTGTAAGGTCGCGGATTTATTCTCGGCCTCCGTCTTTCTAGACATGTGATATGAGGTGCACTCACGCGTGTGTGTGGTGGGGTGTGTGCATATGTGTCTTCCTTGTAATTGCAAAAAAAAAAAAAAGTTTGCACCCCCATCGGCGAAATCCTGGCTCCGCCACTGCTTATCCCTGAACTTAATTTATTTTTGTTGTCTGTTATATAGATTCAACCTCATTGGGGCAGGCCCTTGCAGTGTTCGCGAAATTAGTCTAGGCGGCGCCTAGGCGCTCGGCACTAGATGGCCGCTGCGACTAAGGCCACAGTCGGCTGCCTAGGCGGGCATTGGGCGGCCAGGCGGAGCTACGATGACGAGAGGAAGGAGGGAGAGGAAGGGGGAGGAGAGGGGGAGGGGGAGCATGGCAAGAGGGAAGGAAGTTGGCACCTTCATCGCCATCGCCGTCGCCGCTAGGTCGTAATTACCATCGCCACCGCTAGGTCGTAGTTGCTGCTAGATCTTTCTGCCACCGCCATCGTCGATGCCGCAACTAGATCTCTCTGTCATCAGGAGGAGGCGTCGAGGAGGAGGCAGCGATTGCGCATGTGACATGAGATCACCGGTGCAAGGGAGGTTGTCGAGCGGCGGATCTGGGCGGCGTGATCGGCCAAGATGGAGAGCGAGAGGAGAGGGCGGCTGAGAGGGAGAGGGAAAACTGGGAGAGAGGATAAGATTAGGTTAGGGGAGGCCTCTGTGTGGGCTGGCTTGGGTTGGAGGGGTGGGGTCTCGATCGAACTGCTCAGATTATGCAAGATATATTTTGATCGGACGGCCGAGATTACACAGCCACCTCCTTCTTCTTCCCCCCCCCTCGCCTCCGCGCCGCACTCCCTCCGCACCTCGCCTCCACCTGAGTCAGCCGCCTAGGTGGCGCCTAGCGCCTAGGCGCCGGTCCACCGTCCGACTAGCACCTAGCGCCTTCGTGAATATTGGGCCCTTGCTTTGAAGAAAACAGTGGAAGATAAAATTGCGAAAGTTGAGATAAAACTTGCCAGTAATGCAAATGTCTTTACTCCTTTAGAATCATGTGACGGAATATAAGACACAACTTTCCTTATCTTACCATCCTTTAGAATCATGTGACGGAATATAAGACAACTCTCCCTATCTTACCATAATCAGAATCTTAGATGTTCTTTGCAAGCCTTAATTTCTTCTACTTGTGTATCTATTGAAGTGATATATAATGTAAGAGGACACTAAATTATCATAACTTTACGGAAGTAAACAGTAAAATGAATTATTCACATTTAGTCTGACAAGGTCAATTCGTGCAGATGGTGTAATTCACATAGGAATAGCCACAACTGTTGTTGGGCTGTTGGCCTCCTGGTTAGGATTGTTGTTGTTGTTGTTGCTCGGAAGAGTTGAGATGATACTGGTTCCTGATTGATTTTTGGAAACATGTTGGACCGTGTTAGCGACTAGAAGGAGGAAAATAGGAGCTCAGTGGTGGAGGCAACCAGAGACTAGTGGGGGGCTTGGCTCCCCCATACATCAAAAAATATTTAGACACCCCATGAATCTTATGTAGATTTTTTTTCTATAAGCATATGTATGGTCCTCTAATATCTCAAATGTCCAAATCCTATAGGACAAGTGTATCTACATGTGCACAAAAGATCAATACATCTTCTTGTATTTCCAATAAGTGCTAGGAGCAGCATGTTTTTTTACTTTGGTCACCTCTCACAACCCCAAAAGGCAAAAAAAAAAACTCTACGCATGTGAGAAGAGGAGGTGGTAAAGCTCATGCCAACTCTTCTTCCCCTTGCCCTTTCTTATCCCCTAAGACCTCTTGAGACTCCAAATCAATGATGGATTGAAGTCTTTTCTCATATTATTCAAGATCCCCTTCTGCTGCTTCCAGCACTCAAGTGATAAAAGGTACATGTCAAAAACTTTTGGTTGGTTGTGCCTAGCTTGGCTAGTACACATTAGCCCATTTACGTTATAGCTCACATAAGCAAGGCATGCGATTTGGTTTTATTACCCGAGCAATGGAACTTTGACTGCGTGTAGCGATCCACGATGCGCACGCTCGCATGCTTTCCGACGAATGAGAACCATTTTGGCTCTCCACGATGGGCGAGTTTTTTTGGCAGTTGTTGGCTAGATTGTCAGGAAAAGCTAGTTTTTTTGTTGCCACCATTTAGCTTCCCTTGCTGAGCAAGGCTAGAATCCCCCTTGCTTAGGATCCAAACGTCCCCTAAATTTTGGAAACTTAACAAGACAGTTGCTTTTTTGTTCGATCAACGAGAAGACTACTGCATGGCCACTAATTTTTTGTTTGCTAAGTTAGAATTGTCCTAATTATTTCATTTGCACATCACCATTTTTCTAAGAAACTTTTTCGTCCTATTCTTTTGTATATATTTTTAGGATAATCATGGCTAAGAGGAAAACACTTGATTCTTTTTTCAAGAAGAAAGAACATGTTGTTTATGCACCACAATTGGTTGAGCCAATTCCTGTGTCTAATTCTGAAGATGTACCGCAATTGGTCGAGTTAATTTCTACTTCTAATCCACAAGATGCATCGCAATTGAATTTCTGCCTCTAATCCTCAATTGGACTCTACTACATAGACATCTAAATGCAAGAAAGAGAGTACTGATATTAGCCATCTAAACTCTCAAGCAAGATCATTAAGTGAATGATGGCAGGTAATGTATTGTGGCATTTAGCGTTTAGAAGTCTTGCTTGAAACAAAATGATCTTTTGTTTGGTTGGCCCACCTCGTATAAAATTTCTAGCTCCGTCCCTGTAGAGTCCACTTTTCCCTTTATGGAATTCTACTCCTTTTCACTCCAATAGCTATGAGAAACTATGAAAATCGATGTCTCAAAATCACAGCGGAAGAATTGAGTTGAAACCAAGAAACTCAAGGAACAATACCCCTCGGTTGGTCTAACCACCAAGAAGTGGCCGGTGTAACTGCTCGACCGGTCTGACCGCCAAGAAGTGGGCGGTGTAACCGCTCGGCCGGTCTGACCGCTCCCTCAGGCTGACAGAAAAATCAGCACGATTTTGGATCCACAAAAGACCTAACTTTTGATCTGCAAGTCCAAATCACTTGAGATTCTAGACACGACTCAACAAGAAGGTCAGGAACCTATTCCAACAATCATAGCCAAGATTCTATGAATTTCTTGTTTGAGTGCAAAAGGGCTTAAAATCGGGTGAAATCAAAACTTGATCCAAAGACTTGCTTGTGGATTAAAGATGGTCAAGATGACCTTAGACCAACTTCCACAAGTCCTAGCAAACTATATCACAACAACAACAAAAACCAAGCCTAGGATACCCTAATTTGATATTTAGGGAAAGTTGAGAGAGTAGAGGAGGCTAGAGTTCGAGAAATGTATTGAGAGAAAATTTGTGGGATTGGGTGCTCATGAGTGAGATTTTGTCCTCAATGGTAGAGTGGTTGTAAACCTTCAATTACTTAATATCAATCCAATCAAATCCGTGCAAAGATGATTTATCTCTTATTCTTGCTCTCTTTCTTTGTTT
The DNA here is from genome assembly GCA_036346405.1 of Phyllostachys edulis. Lineage (NCBI taxonomy): Eukaryota > Viridiplantae > Streptophyta > Magnoliopsida > Poales > Poaceae > Phyllostachys > Phyllostachys edulis. The sequence goes on from JAYEVD010000111.1 coordinate 54,159, forward strand.
TGGGGTTCTTGTGTACTTAATATCAATCCAATCAAATTCGTGCAAAACTGGGGCTCTTTGTTGTCCGGTATACGCATGCAAGTCTAAATTCCTTCGTTTGTTGGCATCAGAAGTTAGTTAGATCACAAGAGAGCATACCGACGTCCTACCAGTCGATTCAAGATGCCTGGTATCCCCTCTGATGTATCCTCAGAGGGGTCTGTAAATAATGTAAGTAAAGATGGGGTAGTGCTACATATAATTTCCTGCAAGATACATTGTTGTAACCAAACTGAGCTTCCTAATTTTCTAACGGGGACTGTCAGATATGAGTGGGTGTTACGACAGCCAACTCTTGACCATAATGGTGTTAGGGAATCATAATTGTCAGAGGGATTTGAAAGGGTCCAAGCAAAAGCAAGGACTAAAGATAAGAAGATCTCGTAGGATTTCGAAGAGGTTGCACCACTACTCCACTTCTACCACCACCTCGTCGTCCTCCTCCTCCTTTGTCTCTGGCGCGGCCAAGCTACAGCAAAGGGGACCACCGCCTGCACTCGAAGACGCGGGCAAGCTACAGCAAAGGGAACCACAGTCCGCACTCAAACCCCACCCTTGGAAACATCGTCACCTTCCTTCGCAACGGCCACCGCTTCCTTGACTGGACCATGGACCCCCTTGCCGCTACCCCGACCTCCACCATGCAGGTGCACAGCCACTTAGCCTCTGCTACTACGGCGTCACCACCGCCAACCTGGATGTGGTTGGCCACATCTTGCGTGCCAACTTCACCAACTACTTTTAGGGCGAGCGCATTCGGACCAGGGTTCACAATTTTAGCGAAATTTCGGTAATTTTGTTACCCTCCGAAATAAATACGATTCATTCAAACAAATTCGACAACATTTGAATTTGGAAAATTTTCTTCCAAATTTCAAGCGTATGTTTGAAAACTCACTGAAATTATAACCAAAATTTCAGTAATTTTGTTACCCTCCGAAATAAATTCCAAAACAAAATTATTTTCCCGGACCGCCTACGCCGACCTCCTCGGCCACGGCCACCTCCTCGCTAACAGCCGCCTCTAAAGCCTGCAGCGTAAGCTCGCCTCCTACTCTTTCTCATCCAGGTTGCTCCACCGCTTCGCAAGACGCGTCCTCTGGCCTCTAGGACCACCTTCACTGCCACCTCATCCCCTTCCTCACTACCACCATAGACTCCGGCGATGTGTTCGACCTGCAAGACGTGCTCAGACACTTCGCCTTCGACAACATCTGCAACGTCGTATTCGGCGTGGATAGTTCATCAACACTGCTGGAAGCGGGTGATCACTGGCACAAGGCCTTCTTCAGCGTGTTCGATGACACCATCGATATATCCTTTGGGTACATATTGCATCCGACGACCCTAGTGTGGAGGACGATGAAGCTCCTCGACATCGGCGGCGAGCGGTAGCTCCATCAGGCGATCGGCGTCGTTGACAGGTACGTGACGGCGATAATCAAGTCAAAGCAGCGCCGCGGGGATATTGAGACCGAGCTGAACTTGCTATCACGCTTCACAGAAGCAATGGAGGAAGACGATGTTGGCCCAAACCGAAGAAACTCACGCTCGGTGAAACAGATCAAAGACGAAGCACACACTCACGCGATGACACTAGAAGGAAAAACTCGGTAGACAAGAAAGACAAAGCTGATTTGGTGCTGCATGCAATGCATGCGTTTTTCTTTCTATTGCTTCTTAACTTCACTACACATTGCTTTCATTGCTTGCTTCCTGGTTCACTATTACAATGCAGTCGGCCTTGGCTTTTGTACTCACGCACACCTAGACATGGACTCCTACTCGGATTCTATTGAGGGAATCCGACTTGGACACGGCAAGTAAAACACATAAACTAAAACTAAACAAATATTACTTCCAACATTCCCCCCTAATCTTTGTGCACTTAATTATTAAGTGTATTCGGCTGTCAGTTGGACTCGACTTCAACTTGGCTCACACACACTCGGCTGGAGACGATTACACAACTCAAACACGCCTTGGGCTCTTACTCATTGAGGCAGTCGGTCTCAATTACGATTTGTCCAACTCGTACTCAACTTAGGACGGTGAACACATCTCCTCAATGTCCCGGACTCAACTCAGGATGGCAAACACATCTTCTCAACATCCCGGACTCAACTCCACGGACTTGACACAGGACGATGAACATATCTTCTCAACATCCCTCGCATTTTCCTTTCGATGATTGTGCCTCCCACTAGGCACGGGTTAACAGCAGGTGCTCTCATCTTCGCTGCTGCCAGATCCTTGGATTCGTTCCTCGTGCGTCTTCAAGTGGCCGGTCACCTCCTCAACCGTCATCACCTTGAGGTTGCCAAACTGCTCAATGGTGGAGAGGATTTGCAAAAACTTTTCGGGGACCGCCCAAAGGAACTTTCTCACAACATAACATAGCTCTCTTCCATCTTTTCACCTAAGACACAGATCTGGTTGACAATTGTTGATATATGTGATCCGAATTTTCTAATATAGAAGTATCCAATCATACCATATTAACGGATTAGTTTCTTACTTGGACTCCAAGTCCTTTTACCCCCCTATATATCTCCTGTAAGTCGCATAGGGAGAGTGGACGTCTCATTGTAATTCCCCTGCATTTTGTAAATACTCCTCATATAGTGATCATCATCGGTTGGCGCCCATGGTTTTTTCCCGCAAGCGTTTTTCACATAAAAACTCGTGTCTCTTTTGTCTCTATTTTTCCTAACAAGTGGTATCAGAGCACAGAAAATTACGGTTTTAAGAGATACGGAAAAAAATTCCACATCCAATCCGACGTCGCCGTCACGCGCAGCGCATCTTCGTCTCGCAAGCAGATCGATCCGAAGCAAGGTCATCCTTCGTCACCACGGTCCAAGCAGCGCCAGCAACTCCCATTGGTCCTCGGTCCGTCCGTCACCAACAACCGAGACCAGCGCCCACGCAAACGACAGGCCAGACACACACGCACACGTACATGCAGCGCATGCACGCATAGAGAATTTGAGATCGTGTGGCGATGTGGAAAGGCACCAATGCGCGTGCTTACAAAACAGAGCAAACAAGAAAAGAAAAAAGTCCAGCAGCACAGGTCCCAAGAAAGTGTAATACCCCAAGTTTAATTAAGTAAGAAGGAAAGAATTCGGGGAGGAGAATCAATTAGAAAAGTGATTTAACAGAAGATTCAGGGGGATTCTTGCGTAATTTAGAAAACCTGGGCTATGGGCCAAAAGCCCACAACACCTTGGCCCATTAGGGCAACCATCCAAGTGGAGGGGGAGGCTATGCTACTGTATCACATACTGTAGCACCTCCGCTGTAGCAGCCCCTCCCCTCCCCATTGCGCCTCCACCTCCTTTCCCCTCCCTTGCGCCTCCACCTCCCCTCCCCTTCGTGGCCGGCCAAGAAGAAGGAAGGGGGAGAAGGGAGAAGAGAAGGGAGATGGGTCTGGTGGTTGATCTCGCAACCTTCAGCGCAATCTCCAAGGGTAACTCTCAATTTCGTTCGATAAGTCTTGTAGTTTTGTGATTTGGCAATATCGGGTATTAGATCGATTTCTGGCAGTCTGTAATGCTCGGCAGTTTTAGGGTTTTTAACTACGAAATTCGATCTGGCCATCTCCTGGAGAATTGTAGATAACGTCAGTATCTTTCCGTGGGTTTTTGGATCATGTCGTTTCGATGAACGGATTAGGAGTTATGATTTTCGTAGCTTTGCTGTTCTGCAGATCTGTCATAATTCTGACAGATTATGTTAATCGATCGTTAGCAAATAGTTAGTGAATTTTCTAGAAGATCGCACCAAAACAAAAGTTCTAGGTTATTTTCTAAGGTTTCCATAAAGATAAATATCATAATTTTTCAATGTATAGACTGAAATTTACGTTAGTTTTAGTCTCGCTGTCCAGAATCTCTGACCAGATTTTGTTATTATTTTGATCTGCTTGGTAAGGATAGAATATGGCCGAATCTGAGAAGCTTGCCAAATAGGTTTATGTAGGAAATGTTATAAGATTTTTAGAAAGTCAGAGATCACTCCTTTTGGATCTCGGTACAAAAAGTTATGAATTTTATAAGATGGCTGTCTGTTTTGGAGACAGATCGATATTTTGGGATATGGAGTTTTGGGTTGCGCTAGGGAGCGTAGTGAGTTATATATGTTCGTTTCTAGCCATGTTTGGTTCAGAATTGTTATCTTAGAATGTTTATTAAAATTATTCAGGTGGTGGTTTGGTTCCGGGGGCAGCGCCCTCTTCGCGTCTTCCATCTACGCACGGTTGAGGCAAGTACTTTGATTGATAGATTAAAAGTGAATGCATGATCATGATTACGAGTATTTGATACATATTAGCTATACATGGTTGTTGGATTGATATATGTGTTGATATTGGTGAATGCTCAAAGTATGATTAAGTTCTATTCATGTATGATGTTCTTGCTATTACATGTTAATGACGAATAGAGTAGCTGTGCATGTGCATATTGAGATCATGTTTGAGGCTTGGTCACGTGGTGACCAAGCATATATATTTTGAGGTCCCGTCATGTATATGGCGGGCTTGAAATCCCCACACTTGTGGAGTGTGGGCTTGTGGTCCCCATTACTTACGGAGTATTGGGCTCTTGGTCCCTGTGCTTGCGAGCACAGTCATGGGTATGCATCGACGGTTACATACCTTGCATTACCGGTAAAATACAAAAAGAGTTAAAGAGAAAGGTTGCATTGAGCATTGCATAAGCATATGACATGATGTATGGTAAAGATTTGAGAATGGATGTTGATGTTATACTGGTGTGTTATACTATCTTATTATTTGTACTTTGCTGAGTCTATGGACTCACTCTTGCTTTGTCTATGGTTTTTAGGTACCCCTTACAAGAACGACATGCATGGGAGGGGGTAGTCATATTTTCGGACACACACTGCCACGAATCTTTTATAGTTGATTAAATTTTAGATCACGCCTTAATAAATGTGCAAACTGCTTAAAGGATTTGTTATGGTTATGCTTTACTTGTTGGATTATTTGTAATAGTGATGAGTAGCATATTTTGGATACCTTTAGTTATGCTTTAGTTGATTAGCATAACTTGAATACCTATCGATTATCTTTGGATGTTGGATTGTTTAATTATGATATTTGTTTTAATCGTTGGAACCTCCGGTATAGTTAGCTATACAAAGCGAGTTCTCGCCAAAATTTAGTAAAATATCTTAGTTTTAATTGGTTATATTGTTAGTTTAGTAGCATTCGTGCTCATGTTGAAATTTGGGGTGTTACTGATTGGTATCGAGCGAATTTGAGGTCCGTGGTATCGAATTATTAATTTTGACACACTATGCACAGTAGGATGGGAATGGGCAAAGCATTGCATTTACGTTTCCGCTATACCGTATTGATGATTGCTGATATGAATTGGGTATGATTGCTCATTAATTGATTATATGATTATTAATGTGTGGGGATACTCGATGTTGAGAGGTTAAGGTCGTGGTTGTGGCCCTGGTCTTTACCAGGTTACACCGTCGTTCGTGGTATAGGAATAGTGAAGTGTCTACATCGAATATCTTTGTGCAGTGTTGATAGTGAGTATCTTTAGAAGAGTTGTTCTCTTCCTTGAATTTGAGTTTGGTCAACTCTTGTCCGCCAGACCGATGAATTTCTCTTAGGATATTAGTTCATTGCGGTTGATAGGTTGCTTTGAGAAAGGTTGGTGTGTTTTCATTGGCTAAATTTGTCCCGTAAAGCAATCATTGTTTTCCCAACCGATGAGTTATTCTTGCGGCTGGTGAACTTGGTTGATTGTCAAGTTTGACCTTTATATTGGAGTTTTGTCTTTCTCATTGGAAAACATGACCCGTTTATTCGCTTGATGTTTTTGGATAATGAAAGTTTCCTTTTGCAAGTCCTTTAATACGTGGAAGTTTTGACTCGATGTATCTCTCTTGGGTATTTTGAGTGTTGAAGATTAATGGATCTCTTTTATGAAAGAAGATGTTAAACCCTTTAGCGATGTTTTGTCATGGTTAAGTGAGAGGTTATAATCAGAGCAATTAATGGATATGATATGGATTATCAAGTTGGGTTGCAGTGTGTGCATGATCGATCTTAACTAAGATCCTTGAAAGGAAAGTTGAATAAGTTGAGGTTGTCCTCTAGTAGTTCTTGATGAGCTATGACTATGAGTATGACTATATTTAGTTGGAATCAATAGAGTTATTAAGAAGTGTGGAACATTAATGAAATGGTTGATCATTAGAATTGTTTAGTTTGCTAAACTTGTTGGATTATTTGGTCTTAATAGATTAATCTAACTATGTAGGAAGAGAAATATAAGGATGTGTTTGACTGTGGTCTTAAGAGATAATAACATGGAATTTTCTTTAATTGGCTATTTGATGATCTTATTTAAGCTCGTGGGAATACAAATAGAGAAAGGACCATCAATTCATCCATGATTGTATAATCATCAATGGTTTATGATAACCCCTAGATTGGAATTAGTGTATACTAAATTAGTGTGAGCATTCCTAATAAGTGAAGGGTTGAAATTGAAAGTGCTTTATTCACGTGTGTTTTATGAGGATGAATTGCGGCTGCATGCCCTTGTTAAAAGAGGTTTGCTCTGATATTGTGGTTGGTGTATTAGATATACTCTGGAACAGGTTGTCTGCTGCAATCTCATTGAGATAACAAAAATATTATGAAATAACCTACTGTGTTTCTTATGGAAAGGTTTATGATGGGATTTAATAGGTGACCTGTGCTTGCATGATGGTGAAATTGTCGGGTAATAGTATGCCTTTGATGAAAGGGTTTTTGTATAACCTTTTAAATTGTGAAGTAGATTCCCTCTAAAATAAAGTGGTTGTTGTGGTGAAGTTGTAAGATTTTGGTATACTCTCAATTTGAGGATGAGATGACACAAGTAGTATGGAGCGAGAGATGAGCCTTTGAGGGCTCTATGATGGAAGAATTGACAAAAATGATCTTGTTAGGAGTGTATTGTTCTTGATGTTAGTAAGGTGGTCTGCAAAGGATTGTGACTTGTTGGAGTGGTGATGACTCTCTTAGAAAAAAAAAGTAATTGGGTCGCCTTTCGAGAAATAGATTAGGCGAAAATATTCTGAGTTTTGCGTTTGTGATCTTTTGGACCTCATGATTTGTATAGTAGCTCAAATTTGTTGAGCAGAGCGAAGTGTTGGAAAAGTTCTATTTGATTCTTAAGAGACTCATGTGATTTGAACTTAGAGGCTCTCTTATTTTGAGTTGGAAAAAATGTTTCAACCAAAGAAAATTATTTTCTTTGATAAAAGAAAGAGCGTAGTAGATGTCTTTGAGGTTGGACTCAAGTTTTGTAGCCTGTAGCTTTTTGAAGCGTACTTAACTTTGTTATTGGCCACTTAAGGGTTTCTCAGGTTTCAAAAGCAATGCTTAATTCATAATTGGCTGAGGTTTGGTATTCCTTCTTATGGGACATGTGCCCTCAACTATGGACTCGTATTTTGTTTTCCGAGATCATTTCAATTTGTTGCTTTTTCTTGGTCTCGTGCTCACTCTGAGGAGCAACGTTTTCTTATGTGATGAAACCTGTATTTGTTTATTTCTTCCTTTTGAGAAAGGCATTAACCAACTTGTGTTGCCAAGTTTATAAAGTGTATTTTAGCGACTGGTTGATGGTGTACAAGTAAATGGTAGTGGTGAGATTTTCGGAACCAATCTATTTGAAGAACAGAAGAAGGTAATCTGGTTTTGACCCTAACTCTTGGAGAGAATTCTATTTAAATGGAAGGTTTTTCGTTGGAATACAATTGATTCGTGTTATAACTAGTGGAACCTATGGCGAATTATAATCCAAGAACCTTTGTCCATGTTGGAATGATGGGATTATCGAAAGTATGGAATCTTGATAAATTTATTAGAGCATCGCGATTGGGTAATTAACTTTGTGAGGTTGTGTAGGTGATTTATGATGGTGTGGTTTAATGAGTGGGAATTAGCAAAGAAATATAATCATTATGGCAATTAAAGAGACAGTAGGAACTGTGGAGTTGTTGTCAAGTATAACTTGGCTTCAGTGAGTAATCCTTTGGGAGTTAGAATCTCCCTAAAGATAATTTGATCGATAATATGTTTACATGTTGGTGCTAATGATTGAGTATGTTTGGATTGTGTGAATTTTAGTCATCAGATTTGAGAGTTTCGTATCAATTACACCAAATTATATTTATAGGAGCCTTGGGGATTGAATTTGGGTTTGGTGATCTATACTAGACCGTAGTTGCTCAATGGCTATGTGTAGAAGTAGTAGAATAAGAGTGGATTCCAATAGTGTGATGATCTTTGATAGAACCCTTTTGATGTAATAAATGAGAGTGTGCGCTGAGAAGTTCCAGTTGATTATCTGTAACAGAATGAGGTGATATGGTTATGGGTGAACAATCTTTATTGAGGTATTGGAAACCATTTGTCGAAATAATTCCTTTGGTATAGGAGTGGACTAGAGAATCCTTTTGTGGACTAGTAGAGTCCCTCTAGATAAGTGTGGATGTTCTTTCGGTTTGAGGATCGTTTTGGGGTTGTCGGTTAAAAGAAAGGAGTTAGTGTCATGATTTGGGGAAGGTTTATTTCTTAAAAGAACATCTGAGAAAAGAATGTTTTCTCGAGTATAGAAGTGCTCTATTGGATCTTGTTTGAGTTGGGTTTTATGACGGAGAACATGTGCAATTTGAGTTGACTCTATGTTAGCAAGGTGGTTCTTTCCGGTTCAGGAAAATAAATGAAGTGTTTGATTTGAGCATTCTAGTGATTTCTTTTTGGCTTATGTGGAGTTTATTTGCAAACTGCCTAGTTGGAATATGAAAAGGTTTTCATGAGGAATCTACGATTTTGGATTTGAGTGTTTTGGAGGAAAGTTGGAATTGCATTGTGAATCCTTTGTTTCAGTTGAATCTGATTATTAAAGTTTGATTAAAATAAGTCATATTGCGCGTCCCTGCTTAACGAAGGTTCTCCTTGTTATGATGAAGAGATCGACTGAGAGATGGAGTAAGAGTTCCATATGTTTTTGTGCAAGTTATGTGGCTTGGTCCCAAAAAGAATGATAGCCAAAAGTATATTTTGTTTGTTCTGGAAGTTGCGAGGATTTTGGAAGATAGCAATTCACTAGAATCGTCTCGAGTCCTCGGCGAGGTATATAACGCTTTGTATGACCCGGTGTTGAGAGAATGCTCGAGGTATTTGTAGTGTGAGGTTTCATAAGAGTCGTTGACCGACTTGTAATACCGCATCTTTGAGTCTGTCCGTTGAGTGGTTACGGTTAGGTCGTCTGAGTGATGAGGTGTAATTCATCGGTTGCATCAAGGTGCGGTGGTCCCATAAGTCGAGAGGAAAACAACTTAGGAATTGTAGTCTCGCATGTGCGAGCAATATCCGAATTGTTTACTGACGGTGTGTGGTATTGTTGGTAAATCCTAGTTGTGATTGTTCCTTGGCGTGAGGCGTGAGTAGAATTCGGGTCGAATTCCGTTTAAGGGGTAGAATGTAATACCCCAAGTTTAATTAAGTAAGAAGAAAAGAATTAGGGAGGAGAATCAATTAGAAAAGTGATTTAATGAGAAGATTGAGGGGATTCTTGCGTAATTTAGAAAACTTGGGGTGTGGGCCAAAGCCCACACACATTGGCCCATTAGGGCAACCATCCAAGTGGAGGGAGGCCATGCTCTGTAGCACGCATCTTGTAGCACCACCATCATAGCAGCCTCTCCTCCCTCCCTTCGTGGCCGGCCAAGAAGAAGGAAGGGGGAGAAGGGAGAAGAGAAGGGAGATGGATCTTGTGGTTGATCTCGCAACCTTCAGCGCATTCTCCAAGGGTAACTCTCAATTCCGTTCGATAAGTCTTGTAGTTTTCTGATTTGGCAATATCGGGTATTAGATCGATTTCTGGCAGTCTGTAATGCTCGGCAGTTTTAGGGTTTTTAACTATGAAATTCGATCTGGCCATCTCCTGGAGAATTGTAGATAACGTCAGTATCTTTCCTTAGGTTTTTGGATCATGTCGTTTCGATGAACGGATTAGGAGTTATGATTTTCGTAGCTTTGCTGTTCTGCAGATCTGTCATAATTCTGACAGATTATGTTAATCGATCGTTAGCAAATAGTTAGTGAATTTTCTAGAAGATCGCACCAAAACGAAAGTTCTAGGTTATTTTCTAAGGTTTCCAGAAAGATAAATATCATAATTTTTTGATGTATAGACTGAAAGTTACGTTAATTTTAGTCTCGCTGTCCAGAATCTCTGACGAGATTTTGTTATTATTTTGATCTGCTTGGTAAGGATAGAATATGGCCAAATCTGAGAAGCTCGCCAAATAGGTTTATGTAGGAAATGTTATAAGCTTTTCATAAAGTCAGATATCACCCCTTTTGGATCACTGAGCAAAGTTGGATTCAACAAATTATGGTGTACCAAAGAGGTCGTGATTTTTGTTAGGTTTACACAGATCAGTACCAGTAATTTCAGGATTTATTCCACATGGTGACTTTGAAGTATGATCTTCCACTCCTGGGTCGAGACACAAGATTTTCGCTGTGGCAAGTCAAGATGAGGGCTGTGCTGGCACAGATAGATCTGGATGATGCGTTGGAAGGATTTGAGAAACAACCTACCACATGGACCACAGATGAGAAGCGTAAAGACCGTAAGGCTTTATCTCATATTCACCTTCATCTATCAAATAATATTTTACAGGAGGTTTTGAAGAAGAAGACATCTGTTGCATTATGGCTGAAGTTGGAACAAATTTGCATAACAAAGGATCTCACCGAAGAAGATGCACCTCAAGTAAAAGTTGTACTCTCACAAATTCCAAGAAGGAGGATTAGGTGCTTGATCATCTTTCGGTGTTTAAGGAGATCGTTGCCGACCTAGAGTCGATGGAGGTAAAATATGATGAGGAGGATTTGGGTCTTATTCTTTTGTGTTCCCTGCCTAGTTCTTTTTTAAATTTCAAAGATACCATATTATATAGTAGAGATACTCTCACTTTTAATGAAGTTTATGAAGCTTTGCATGCTAAGGAGAAGATGAAACAGATGGTACCTTCTGAAAATTCAAGTTCGCAAGGAGAAGGCTTGTTTATTTGTGGCAGGCAAAAGGAGAAGAATTCAAACAATGGATCTCGAGGCAAAAGTTCAAACGGCTACAAGAACCGGTCGAAATCTAGAGGCAAGTACAAGTCATGCAAATATTGCAAGAAAAGTGGGCACGACATCTCTGAATGCTGGAAGCTGCAGAATAAAGAAAAGAAAACTGGCTATTATAAGCCAAAAGGTGAACCAGATGATGAAGGTAAAGTCTTCCTTACTGTTGATGATAGTTCTAATGGAGAAGTTCTTGTTGCCTTTGCTGGATGTGCTAAGACCAATGATGAATGGATTCTTGATTCCGCATGTACCTTTCATATGTGTCCTAATAGGGATTGGTTTGCCACCTATGAACCTATGGAAGGTGATACTGTGTTGATTGGTGATAACTCATCTTGTAAGGTTGTAGGACTTGGTTGATTCAGATCAAGATGTTTGATGGCATTGTCAAAACTTTGTGGATGTGAGACACATTCAGATTTTAAAAGGAACCTCATATCTTTGAGTACTCTTGATGCTAAAGGATACAAGTATTCTGGTGAAAGTGGGGTTTTGAAGGTATCAAAAGGCTCTCTTATTGTGATGAAAGCTGATATTAAATCTGCAAATCTATACCATTTGCGAGGTACTACAATTTCAGGTAATGTTGTTATAATTTCAAGTTCATTATCTGATTCCGATGCTACTAATCTTTAGCATATGCGTCTTGGGCATATGAGTGAAATTAGTTTGGTAGAATTGAGCAAGAGAGGACTTCTTGATGGACACAGCATCGGCAAGCTAAAATTTTGTGAGCATTGTGTGTTTGGCAAACACAAGAGGGTGAGGTTCAATACTCCAGTTCATACTATAGAAGGTATTTTGGATTATGTGCATTCTGATTTATAGGGACCATCTCACAAGACATCGCTAGGAAGTGCTCGTTATATGTTAACAATTATTGATGATTACTCTAGAAGAGTGTGGCCTTATTTCATGAAGCATAAATCAGAAGCATTTTCAGTATTTAAAGAGTGGAAGACTATGGTTGAAAGGCAAACTAAAAAGAAGGTAAAGAAACTTCGCACTGATAGTGGGATGGAATTTTGTTCTAATGAATTTGAATCATTTTGCAAGACTGAAGGCATTGTTAGGCACTACACCGTTTCTCATACTCCTTAACAAAACGGTGTAGCTGAGTATATGAACAGGACCATCATTTCCAAGTCCCGTTGCATGTTGTCGAATGCATGTTTGCATAGGCGTTTTTGGGCTGAAGCCGCTTCCATTGCGTACTATCTTATTAATCGGTCACTCTCTATTGCAATTGAAAAGAAGACTCCAATCGAGGTATAGTCTGGTCCCCCAATAAATTATTCAGAATTGAGAGTTTTTGGTTGTACTGCTTATGCTCATGTTGATAATGGAAAATTAGAGCCTAGAGCTGTTAAGTGCATCTTTCTTGGTTATAAATCTAGTGTCAAAGGATATAAGTTGTGGAATCATGAAACAAATAAGATTGTGATTAGCAACAACGTTGTCTTTAATGAATCTTCTATTCTTCATGATAAACTGTCCAGGTGGACCATTTTGTTGGTTCAAATGACACATCAGATAAGAAAAATATTATTGTTCATCATGCACGTATTGTTGAGGATCCTCCTATTGTTAAGCGTACCACCACAACGGTTCATTACAGTTGAGCGAGGCCTAGAAGGAGATTAATCCACCCAAGTGGTTGATTGAAGAAGCTAATATTGTTGCTTATGTTTTGAGTGTGGCGTAAGAAATTGAAGGTAATCGTAACCTTCATCATACTATGAGGCTATTAGCTCCATCGATTATAATAAGTGGATAATTGTTATGCATGATGAGATGGAGTCACTTGAAAATAATGGCACTTGGGAACTAGTGAAATTGCCAAAGGAAAAGAAGCATGTTCATTGCATGTAGATTTTCAAAAGAAAGGAAGATATTTCTCCTACTCAACCAGCAAGGTATAAAGCAAGGTTGGTTGCTAAAAGTTATAGTCAGATTCCAGGTATTTATTTTAATGATGTCTTTTCCCTAGTTGTGAAGCATAGTTATATTCGCACTTTACTCAGTATTGTTGCTATGCATGATTATGAACTTGAGCAATTAGATGTTAAAACCGCATTCTTACATGGGGAGTTGGAAGAAGATATTTATATGGACCAACCTGAGGGTTTTGTTATTTCTGAAAAAGAACACCTTGTTTGTAGATTAAAGAAATCTCTTTATAGTTTGAAGCAATCTTCTAGGCAATGGTACAAGAGATTTGACTCCTTTATGCTCTCTCATGATTTTAAGCGGTCTAATTATGATAGCTATGTTTATTTAAAGGCTGTTAATGGTTCAGCTATTTATTTGTTTCTCTATGTTGATGATATGTTGATTGCTGCAAAAGATAAGTCAGAAATAGCAAAATTGAAAGCACAATTGAGTAATGAATTTGAGATGAAGGGCCTAGGTGCAGCAAAGAAAATTCTTGGCGTAGAGATTATTAGAGAGAGGCAATCTGGCAAGTTATACCTTAGTCAATAAGGTTATATTGAGAAGGTCCTTCGTTATTTTAATATGCATGATGCAAAACCAGTGAGTACTCCATTAGCTTCGCATTTCAGATTATCTTCAGCCTTATGTCCTGAGTCAGATTATGATATTGAATACATGTCTAGAGTTCCATATTCTAGTGCAATTGGTTCTCTTATGTATGGCATGGTTTGTTCTCATCCTGATTTATCTCATGCACTGAGTGTTGTTAGTAGATACATGGCTAATCCTGGAAAAAAGCATTGGAAAGCAGTTCAGTGGATTTTCAGATATTTGTGTAGCACTTCTAATGCTTGTTTGCAGTTTGAGAATTCTAGAGATGAACTTGTTGGTTATGTTGATTCTGATTATGCTGGTGATTTGGACAAGAGGAGGTCTCTCACAGGTTATGTTTTTACCATTGGTGGTTGTGCTGTTAGTTGAAAGGCAAATTTGCAAGCTACTATTGTCTTATCTACCACTGAAGCAAAATATATGGCTATTTCTGAAGCTTGTAAAGAAACTATTTGGTTGAGATATTTGTACACTGAGCTTTGTGGAGATAATTCTTGCACTGCTATATTTGCTGATACTCAGAGTGTTATATGCCTTACAAAGGATCAGATATTCCATGAGAGAATAAAGCACATTGATGTGAGATATCACTTTATTTGAGGTGTTATTGCTTAAAGTGATATCAAGGTGTGCAAGATAAGTACTCATGGTAATTCAATTGATATGATGACAAAGCCAGTTCAAGTTTGAGCTTTGCTCAAACTTAGTTGGTGTTATAGTTTAGTCCTAGAGACTAGTTAGCGCCGATGATTTTTATCTTATCAAGGAGTTATTTGGTGATTGATGAATCTTTATTATGCTACAAGAGGAAATTCGTCTCAAGGTGGAGATTGTTGATATATGTGATCCGAATTTTCTAATATGCAAGTATCCGATCATATGATATTAACAGATTAGTTTCTTACTTGGACTTCAAGTCCTTTTACCCCTTATACATCTCTTGTAAGCCGCGACGAGGAGAGTGGACGATCATTGTAATTCCCTGCTTTGTAAACACTCCTCATATAATGATCATCGTCGGTTGACGCCCATGATTTTTTTCCGCAGGGCACGTTTTCCACATAAAATTTTGTGTCTCTTTTGTCTCTATGTTTCAAACAACAATAGTCGCCAACCTCATGGCGAAGTCGCCGATCGACTCCGTCTCTTTCATGCATAACCTCTCGAACTCACTCTTGAGGGTCGCACACGCGCTTCCTTGACACAATCGGCACGAAAATGCATCGTCTTCAACTCCTCCCACGCAGCTTTAGTTGTCTCCTTTTCGTCCAGTAAGAAGAGTGTTTTCTCTGAGATGCCTCCATAGATCACCGCCAATGCCATCTGATCCTTGCACACATCGACGTTGTCGTCCTCGACTGCTTCCCACAATCCTTGAGCGCGCATATACACCTTCATCTTGATTGTTCATACTGCATAATTGCTCTTCGTGATAATGCAACGAGACAGCGGAACTCTCCTTCGTCATCACACCCGATGTTACCTCGTCACCGGTGACACCTCTTCCCAGAGAGCGCGGCATGATCTTAGGCATACACGGATCAAGAACTCATACTCTGATACCAATTGTTGACCCAAACCAAAGACTTTGCCGTCACACCTGACGTTGTCTCGCCACCGGTGACACCACTTTCCGGAGAGCGCGGCATGATCTTGGATATATATGGACCAAGAACTCATACTATGATACCAATTGTTGGTCCAAACTGAAAAAAACTCACGTTCGGCAGAACAGATCAAAGACGAAGCACACACTCACGTAACGACGCTGGAAGGAAAAACTCGGTAGACAAGACAAAGCTGACTTGGTGCTGCATGCAATGCATGCAGCGTTTTTCTTTCCATTGCTTCTTAGCTTCACTACACATTGCTTTCATTGCTTGCTTCCTGGTTCACTATTACAATGCAGCCGGCCTTGGCTTTTATATTCACGCACACCTAGACATAGACTCCTAATCGAGGGAATACGACTTGGACACGGGCACACGGCATGTAAAACACAGAAACTAAAACTAAAACTAAAACTAAACGAAGATTACTTCCAACAGAGAAGGCCAACGAGCTCGGCGAGATGTTCGCCTCGTCGGAGGCGACGCTCCGGTTCCTGCGGGACATCGTCGTGACCTTTGTTCTTGCCGGGAAGGACACCACGTCATCGGCTCTCGCATGGCTCTTCTGGTTCCTCGCCGCCAATTCGCGCTGCGAGCAGCGCGTCTACGAAGAGGTCACGTCGCTGCTGGGAGACGACGCAGAATGCAACGCAGACGGCGAGAGCGACGGGTACGAGCTGCTGAAAGGGATGCACTACCTGCTCGCGGCGATCACCGAGACGATGCGGATGTACCCGCCGGTGCCCATCGACTCGCGCGTGGCCGCCGCCGCAGACGTGCTGTCCGACGGCACGGTGGTGCGCGCCAGGTGGTTCGCCGACTACTCGGCGTACGTGATGGGTAGGATGCCGAGGCTGTGGGGCGACGACTGCCGCGCGTTTGTCAGGACCGAAGATTTCAGTAACCTGACAATCGGGACTTCGGATGATATTCAGAGATGGAGAAGGAGATAGTGGGGAAAGTACATTAGGGTTCTAACAAACTAAAGCTAGAGACTAATATGAGGTCTTTTTCCTACTTCTCATTTCACCACAAAGCTGGTTACATATCCCAACTTTTAACTGAGTGCTTTTACAGTTCGAAAATGACAGTAAATAGCTTCAGAGGTAACAAGTTCTGAAGTGAAATGAATTAAACGACAAAATGCTGATGTCAACAGTAAACTACTGCATCCTCCTTAGCCGTAGGATCTTTTCCCCGGTCATCCAGGCCTTCCGCGTGAACTTAAACATAGTCGACGAATCGTTCACCTCGCTGCCGACTTCTCTATCTGAAGCTTCGACGGACAGACATCCCATTTTCAGTATTTTCTGAACGCAGTCACTGACATTCCCTTCCCCTTGAGTACAGCCTTGTCCTCAAGGTGTGAATTCGGAAAGGTGCTCCGGATGAATGCAGCATCTTCCCTGTGGCGTCCTCCGTCCCGTGTTCAGCCATCAGATCAACCATTGCGCCACGGGCTCATTTCGTCGAGGTACAACTCTTCTGTCCAGAATCAGCACTGGCTCGGTTTTGATCTTGCCATTGCTCCCTACCAATGGTAATCCACGAATAGGAACAGCATGAGGACCATGATGTTTCTTCAATTGGCTCACATGGAAGACCGGGTGGATGGCAGCCTGTTCGGGTAGTTGAAGCTTGTAGGCCACTTGACCGATCTTCTCCATAACTCTAAAAGGACCGTAGAATTTAGATCTAAGCTTCAGCGAGCCCCTTATACCGAAAGCATTTTGCCTATACGGTTGCATCTTGATGTATACCATATCTCCCACCTCAAGTTTCCTCTCCGACCGAGATCTATCAGCAAAATGCTTCATCCTTTCTTGGGCCTTGAGCAGATTCATCTTCAACTGTTCTAGCATTTGTGATTTCTGTTCCATGGTAATTCGGGCTTCATCAGACACACCACTCGGCATAGCAAACTCTCCAACTAGTGGTGGGGGATAACCATATAAAGCTTGAAACGGTGTAATCTTCAAAGAGGTGTGATAGGAAGTGTTATACCACCACTCCGCAAGAGTTAACCAATCCATCCATTCTCTCGGTTCTTGAAAAGTCATACTTCTCAAATAAGCTTCTACACATTGGTTTACTCTCTGCTGTTTGCCCGTCCGTCTGCGGATGATATGCACTACTCAATCGCAATGATACTTTCATTATCTTGAAAATTTCTTGGAACAAGCGACTTGTGAAGATTCGGTCACGATCCGTCACAATAGCAATTGGCATCCCATGTAACTTAAATATATTGTCCATAAAAGTTTGCACCACTTGTTGCACTGAGTATGGATGAGACAAGGGTAGAAAATGTGCATATTTAGTGAATCTATCAACCACCACCAAAATTACCTCTTTACCTTGAGTACATTCAAAGTACTCTTGGCTTTGCGCCCTTTGTTTGATCAGCAGAGGAGGGCGATCCAGGGAGCTCCATGCTCTATGAAGAGGAGTTCTACGAAGACCTTGCCGCCTAGGGGACGTCCTCCACTCGATAAGCCTGTGGGGCTGGTCGAATGGACCCTGCGCTTTTGTGTTTTCCACTACTGTGTATCTCTCTTTTGTGTAGCCCAGCGAGGCACCCCTGTAAACAACCTTGACCATAAGGTCTTTTGCGTATGTGATTATTAATTTGTCTGCTTCATCTTTAGATTGTTGTTTCGTTGTGATCCCATCTCTGTTGTGACTGTGCGAGCTAGCCATGGATCCTAGGACTAGCTCGGTGCACAGAGGGTCCCAGGTAGGTGCTACCTGGGGCGCCGACATTCAGCAAGCCGCAATTTTCAAGAACCCTGTGTTTGGCCGCCCGCCCCTCCTAAATTCCAAGTCCCGGCACCTACGAGAGCTCCTATGCAAGTGTCTCATCCACCTCCAAAAGAGATCTAGCAAGGGCAACCTGGAAAGAAGAAAAGAAGCCGACACAACCGAAGCATGTTAGCTGTATGCTTCACTTGTGGTAATCCAGGGCATTTTGCAGATTTTTGTCCGGAGAAGCACCAAAAATTTTCCGATCAGCGTCAAGACCTTGAAGCACCCCTTGATCAGAGGTCAGACATCACTTTTCAGAACACCGGTTGTGCTCATGTGAATCATGTCACCACCGAGGAGGCGCAAGAAGCACCCGACGTCATGTTGGGCACCTTTCTAGTCAATTCGACTCCTGCAACCGTGTTGTTTGACTCTGGGGCCTCTCATTCCTTCATGTCCAGAGGTTTTGCTACACTCCACAACATCTTACTCAACTTGATGCCTGCACCTATGATGATTCAATCACCGGGCTCAAAGATGAGAAGCATACACAAATGTCGTGAAGTTGAGATTGAGATTAAAGGGGTGAAATTTTTGGCCAATCTTATTGTGATAAATTCAGCGGGCCTTGATGTTATTCTTGGGATGAATTGGCTGTCTAAGAACCATGGTCAAATTGATTATGCCCGCAAAGCTATCACTCTCACAAGTCCTCCTGACTTTTAAGTCGAAATGGTGCCGAAATTCAAGCATCCACATCTTTATGCCCTTAGCGGTGAAGAATTGCCGGAATTGGGAGAAGTTCCCGTGGTATGTGAATTCCCGGATGTATTTCCTGAAGAACTACCAGGTATGCCACCTACACGAGAAGTTGAATTCGTGATCGAGCTGCAGCCCGGAACGGCTCCAATATCAAAGCGTCCCTACCGAATGCCACCGAATGAGTTGGTTGAATTGAAGAAGCAACTCGCGGAACTTCAAGAGAAGGGATTTATTAGGCCGAGCTCCTCACCTTGGGGATGCCCAGCTATTTTTGTGAAGAAGAAGGACCACAGTCCACGGATGTGTGTTGACTACCGTCCGTTCAATGAGGTCACCATCAAGAACAAGTATCTGCTTCCACAGATTGATGATTTGTTCGACCAAATGACCGGTGCCCGTATATTCTTCAAAATTGACTTGAGATTGAGCTACTATCAAGTTAGGATCAGATCTGAAGATATTCCTAAGACAGCATTCTCAACTCGTTATGGCTTGTACGAGTACACCGTCATGTCCTTCGGTTTAACAAATGCACCGGCGTTGTTCATGAATCTCATGAACTCAGTGTTTATGGAGTATTTGGATAAATTTGTGGTCGTATTTATTGATGACATTCTCATATACTCCAAATCTAAAAGGGAGCATGAAGAACACCTCCGACTCATGTTGGAAAAGCTCCGAGAACATCGACTTTATACAAAATTCAGCAAATGTGAATTTTGGCTAAAAGAGATCGCCTTTTTGGGTCATGTGCCATCCGAAGGAGGAGTTGTTGTGGATCCAAGAAAAGTTAAAGATGTACTTAATTGGGGACATCCCTAGTCCGTCTCCGACATCCGCAGTTTCCTCGGTCTTGCCGGATATTATCGCCGTTTCATCGAGAATTTCTCAAAAATTGCAAGACCAATGACCCAATTGTTGAAGAAAGAAAAGAAATTTGAATGGTCAACGGAATGTGAAGCAAGCTTTCAGATGTTAAAGGATCATCTAACCTCTGCTCCGGTGTTAGTTCTGCTGGATATCCATAAAAACTTCGACATCTATTGCGATGCATCTCACCTTAGCCTTGGTTGTGGTCTTATGCAAGAGGGCCAAGTTGTGGTATATGCATCGCGGAAATTGAGGCCTCATGAGATGAATTATTTCACTCATGACCTTGAGCTTGCAGCAGTGGTTCATGCTCTGAAGATATGGTGGCATTACCTTATCGACAACCACTACGAAGTCTACACTGATCACAAGAGTTTGAAGTATATCTTCACTCAAGCCGATCTGAACCTAAGGCAAATAAGATTGCTTGAATTGATCAAGGACTATTATATGGGACTCTATTATCATCCGAGAAAAGCCAATATCGTTGCCGATGCCTTGAGCCGAAAATTGCAATGCAACTGCATTTCGGTTAGACCCGAAACGGAGGCCCTATGCAATGAATTTCAACAGCTCAACTTGGAGATGGTTAGCGAAGGTTTTCTCGCTGCCTTGGAAGTGAAACCTACCCTAGAGGACCAAATTAGGATGGCCCAGAAAAATGACAAGGGTATGGGAAGGATTAAGAAGAAAATGAGGATCGGCAAAGCCGGTTGTTTCTCCGAAGATGACCAAGGTGTTTTGTGATTTGGAAAGCAATTGGTTGTGTCGAATGACACGAAGCTTAAAGAATTAATCCTTCATGAATCCCATGACTCTCTTTTCTCTATTCATCCGGGAAGCTCAAAGATGTATCAAGACTTGAAGCAAAAAATTATGGTGGACTCGGATGAAGCGGGACATTGCACGTTTCGTTGCAGAGTCCGACATATATCAACGTGTGAAGGCCGAGCACCAAAGGCCAGCAGGCATGCTTCAGCCCCTCCCTGTTCCCAAGTGGAAATGGGATGAAATCGGCATGGATTTCATCACCGGGCTTCAAAGACTTCGAAGGGTGTGACTCCATATGGGTAATTGTCGATCGATTGTTGAAAGTTGCTCATTTTCTCCTGTCAAGACCACTTATTAGGAAACCAATTGGTGGAGTTGTACATCTCGAATTGTATGTCTCCATGGTGTACCAAAACTGATTGTTTGGATCGAGGCACTCAATTCACGTCGTATTTCTGGAATTGTCTCCATGAAGCAATGGGAACTCAACTATCCTTTAGCACCGCTTACCACCCGTAAATTGGAGGCCAAACTGTGGATATCATGGGGATATGTGCACGATCTTAAGATGATGTTACAATTGGCAATGTCGTTAATGGTTTGTCGAAACAGCATTTTCAGCAAGTGTTAGGATAATCGGTCATACCGGCGTGTAAGTCATGAGACGACCCATGATCTTGATAATACCGGCTTGTAGAGGGCGGTAGTACTGCATCACGGTGTGACCGTTTGAGTAGCGTTATGGAATTTCCAGAGAGGCTGTTTTTGGGGAGTTTTGGATTTCCTTGAGAAGCGACGATTTGCAAGTATATCTTGTGAGACGATCATGGTGATCTTGATAATCTGAGGCCCTTCTTGGCGGTAGTACCGATTCTGTTTCTAAGTTTCGGTTAACTTGGAGAATTGTTTTTGGGTTAGGTCAAGTTCATGGGTTTCATGGCATATGTGTTGCATGATGCATGTTTTGACTAACGTAAGTCAAGTTGTGAAGAACTTGTTCCCGGAATCGATTTCTTTGTCTATTGTTGTGCAGGTTGCTTAGAGGTCAATGACGATCAACGGCAAGGATGATCGGGACTAAGCTTGAAGAGCTGAGGTCCGAACGATCGGGGATGCGGGTGAGGTCAATGGAGTCAAGCATGGCGCAAGAGGGACAAAGATGACCAAACAGGCGATTCGGTGCGACGGGTTGGATCAGCGGCGGGGTTTAGTACAAGTGCCATGGTGGTTTCGGTGAGAGCCGGATGGGAGAGACTTGCCAACATGATGAGAGCCGTTGGATCAACCTACACGTGACGAAGCATTGAAGTGCTTCACGAAGATGGGACTCGGTCTTTGCAAAAAGATTGAGAAGGGGTATTTTGGTAATTTTACCAAATACCACCTTGATGACCTTTTGCCAACCCGCGGCGCAAGACGGCGCATGATGAAGCGGATTAGGTCAAGAGGAGATGGAGACAGTGCTTTAAAATGTGTGCGTGTGTGACCCATTTGTGTTGGGCCTTAACGGGAGCCCATTAGGGTTAATGCTTCTAGAAGGTCTAAGCCTCCACTATAAATAGAGGAGGGAGGTGGCTGTACCCCCTTCAACCCTTTCATTATTGAAAACTCTAGTTTTGCTTTTGTGCTTAGGGAGAAGATAATTGGAGGTTAGGGTTCTAGAGAGTTGGATTTGATTTCGTGCTCATGTATTAAGTCTTTGTCCTCCATTGATGGAGTGGCTGTAAACCAATACCATATCAAATCAATCCAAGGAAAGATTGCTCAAAGATGTGTCTCTTTGCGTTCCTTCTCTCTATTTGATGATTTTGAGTCCCTCTTTGATCCACGAGTTTTTGCTTGGTTTCTTCTCTTGATCTAACTTGTTATGATCTGTAATACCCGAATATCAAATAGAGAGAACATATTATTAGAAGAGAAATTTATTCAAATTTGAATGCACTAAAGTTTAGAGGAAAATTAAAAGAAAATTCAAGATTTGAGGGAGGATTGGACCTTGGGCTTTTGGCCCAAGGCGTCCTAGCCAAGTGGGCTGGCCTTGTAGTGGAGTCAAGAAGGGGGGTGCCCTTCCCCAAAACCCTAACCTCTGCTACAGTACCACGCCGCACTGTAGCACGCGGTACTATAGCAGCCCCCCCCTCCCTGCTGCTCTACCAAGATGAGGAAGAAGTCTCAGGTGCCGCCGCCATGGTGGAAGGAGAAGAAGGGAGAAGAAGAAAGGAGGAGAAGAAGAAGATCATCTTCGTGGGTTTTTGTTCAGCGTTTCACACATCTCCAAGGGTATCAATTTGTTTCCCCGCTGTTTTGATGTTGTTTAGATGCGAAATTAGATTAGTTTGATTGGATCGAGTTCGTCCTGCTGTGGATCAAATCTGTCCAGTATGTTGCGTGGGCTGTTTTGATGTCTTAGAGGTTGAACCAATAGTTTTGATCTCCTTGAGATATCTAGAGGTTGTTCTTAAATTTCTGTGGCCACCGAGTTCACTTGATTCCGACATTCGAGTCAAAAGATATGATAGATTTAGTATCTGCTGTCCAGATTTCTGACGCGATTAATCTGTTTTGCTATTTCATAACATATGAAAATGTAATTGGGAGAATATGGGTTTTCACCCAACTAGACTTTTGTAGAGAATTTGATAACCTTTCCATATTGTTAAAGAACGATCAATTCGGAGTTATAGATTAAAAGTTATGATCATTTTAATACTGCTGTTTGTTCTTTTAGGCAGTTTCTGTTCTGAAAGTTCAACCTTCTGTTAGCATACTTTATTGGCCGAATTGGTTTATCTCGTCAACTAGAGTATTGTAGATTGGTCAGTTAAGAATCCACAGAAACTGGGCTCGCCTCTTTTCAAGTTCCAGCTCATGAGATATGTTAATTACCGTGCTGCTGTCCAGAGGAGGTTTAGGGCAGAATGCGCTGGTTTTCAGTTTAGAGTTTCTAGTTAAATATTGAATCGCCAGGGAAGCATTGTAGAACGTTATTCAGTAATGTCATGTTCATCGTATCCTTATTTCAGTTATTTACTTGTTTAGGCGGTGAAGCTTGGGTTTAGGAGTATCACCTTTGCCTCATAATCGTCGCATCGCGAAGGCAAGTACCTTGATGTTCGATATTTGGGAAATGTTGAATGCTTGATGTTGACCCTATGTTTTTTCTAAGATCCATGATAATGTTTAAGTTCATGTTCCTTCCACATGTGTGTTATCTCCATGATTAGAGAGCATGTCTTTTCAATATACATATTTCATTCCATGCATTCATTTTTCATGTTCCATCCACGGAGTGGATTAAAAGACCCATCAATTCGGGATGGGCATGTAAGACCCACCATTCCAATGTGGGCCCCACCATTCAATGTGGGCGTTTTGGGACACCCGTATGAAATGTTCTTCATACGGGACTTGGATCCCGTATTTTTGTTAAGATGCGGGCTTAAGTGAACACCGACGGGTGTGTCACTAGCAATACCGTATATGCATGTGTGTAGTCCCTCCATTCCATTCACTCCATTCATTCCATTCATTCAAATACTAGATTACGTGATTTCGTCATATTGTTCAATGATGTTGACTTGTTAATGTTTGTGGTATGTTCCATTTATTCATTGTACTTCTTTGAGTCTTGGACTCATTCTTGCGTTGTTTGTTTTTTAGGTAATCATTGATGTTGACTCACTTGGGAGGAGTAGACACACACTACTCATTCACATCATCCTATTCAAGTTCAAGATTATAAATTAGTTCTATCTTTCATTCATTATTGATGAACTGTAATAAATAAATCTAGATGGGAAGGAAGGATACCTTCTCCATGATACTGTTGATTTATTACCGCTTGTGAATCTAGATTAATGATGAACTGTAATAAATAAAATTAAATAGTGAAGGAAGGATACCTTCTCCATGTTTTAGATGTTTTATTTATGCCTTTATATGATATCTTATTCGAGTTCTTCCGCAATGTGGTTGTATGTTAGTGTATTTAGGTGACATCTTGGCTTCCAAATAGCCAGGGTGTTACAATGACATGTGGGAACCCATCTAGGATCATCTTGATCATCAATCACCCACGAGCAAGTCTTTAGATCATATTTCGATTTTGACTCGGTTTTTTTAGCACTCTTTGTTCAAACTGAAAAAGATAGGAACTTTGGCATAGATCTACGCGATTCTTGATTGGAATAGGTTCCCAATATCTTAGAGAAGGTGTGTCTCAAATTTGGTAAGGTTTGGCCTTACGGATCAAAAGTTAGATCGATTTGAGTTTTGATTTTGGGCTAAGCTCTAGTAGAATCGGTAATACCGCTCATGAACAGAGGTATTACCGATAATTGGTAATACCTCCCATAGACAGAGGTATTACCGATTTGCCCGCCTTCAGCACATCTTTGTGTTTTTGATTGCTTTGCTTGGAGGTTTTTTATTAGGATTCAACACAAGGCTTCCACTATACTTATAGATTGATCTTCATAGCTATTGGAGTGACATTGGTGTTAAATCCGATTAAAGTGAAAAAGTGAGCGTGCTCCTATTCACCCCCCCCCCTCTAGTCTCCTTTTAGGTCCAACACAAACCGAGAGGGTGAATCAAATTTTGGAGGACATGTAGAGAGCATGTGTGTTGTCCTATGGCAAGAAATGGGATAAATGCTTGCGTTAGTGGAATTCTCCTATAACAATAGTTATCAAGCAAGCCTCCAAATATCACCTTTTGAAGTGTTATATGGGAGAAGATGTAGGACACCACTCAACTAGTCCTGCACGAGGAAAGGCAATTCTTTGGACGGACTTGATCAATGAAGCCAAGAGCAAGTCCGTGTGATCCAGAGCCACTATGGGCGGCTCAATCTCGCCAAAGAGCTATGTCGACCGCCGTCGACGTGAATTGAGTTTTGAGGTGGACGATCATGTTTACCTTAAAGTCTCTCCGAGGACAGGAATGCAATGTTTTCAAGTCAAGGGAAAGTTGGCTCCTCGCTACATCGGTCCATTCCGAATTCTAGCAAAGCGAGGATCGGTGGCTTATCAGTTGGAGCTACCACCATTACTTTTAGATGTGCACAAGGTTTTCCATGTCTCTCAAGCGAAGAAGTGTCTTCGAGTTCCAACCGAAGCAACCAATTTTGAAGACCTCGATTTGCAACCCGATCTTTCTTATCGGGAGCACCTAATTCGCATTCTTGAAGAAATGGAGTGCAAGATAAGGAATCGCGTCATCCAGTTCTTGAAGGTTCAATGGAGCAACCATACTAAAGATGAAGCAACTTGGGAGCAGGAAGACCGGATGCGAACCGAATATCCCGACCTTTTTCGTTCTGTCTAAAGTACCTTCAAATCATGAAAGGAAAGGTTAACTAAAGCAATGGAAAGAAAAACGTAATAGAAATTCCTCGTAATCTTGATAGGATATCTTAGCTCTATCTTTGAAGGAAATCAAGACAACAGATGTTGTATCTCCTTTAAGAACATTCCTGTCCAACTTCAGACCGACCAAGATCTCGTGTAATACCCCGGATATCAAACAGAGAGTATATATTATTCGGAAGAGAAATTTATTCAATATCGAGTGCAATATAGGTTAGAGAGGGATTCGTTCTAACCACGAAAAATACCCAACAGAGATTACTAAATCAAATAAGGGGTTTCCGCAAGCCTTCGCCAATTTGGGCCATGTTGGGCCGGCGAAGAGAGAGGGGCGCCCTCACCTTCTAAACCCTAAACAGCCCCCTCCTCTTCCCCCATGCGCCTCCACCCCCATTTTATTCCTTCTCCTAGCGCCGCCCCCCAGCAAATTGCGTCGCTCCCTCCGGCACCTCCCCTCTTGGTGCCGCCCCGCTCCTGGCCCGGCCCCGCTGTCACCGCTAGGCCCGGAGCGCCGACGCCATCTCCTCTGCTAGCGCCGTCTCTGGCTTGGCGCGTGCCAGCCCGTGCGCCGCCACTCCCTGCTCGCCTGCCTCCACCGGTGTCTCGGCCTCCTGTGCCCTCACGCCATCGCTCGGCTATAGCGTCGCCTCCCTGGTCACCTCGGCGCGGCCTGGGGCCAGCGCAGCCTCAACCTGGCCCACTTCTCCAACCCCACCGCCTCTTGCGACGCCTTCCACCGCATGCTCGCGGCCGACGTCCGACCGCTCCATCCCCTCCACCGCCAAGGCTATTGTAGCTGCCGCAGCCTCGTCGCGCCCACCGCTCGCCCTGCATGCACTCCATGGCCTTGCCTCCAAGACGCCCTTCGCTGGCGACATGTTTGTTGGGTCAGCGGTTCTTGACATGTATGCCAAGTGCGGGCACCTTCTGGATGCCCGCCGACTGTTTGATGAAATGCCGGAGAGGAACGTTGTCTCCTGGTCCGCGCTCATCTGTGGGCATGCAGCGCTGATGCTGGGATGCATCCTGCAGTGCTGGGATCTTCCGCTTCGCACTCGAGGAGGCTGTGCAGGTCAATGGCGCGGACTACACCATGAGGATCTTCAACTCCAACGACAGTGAGCCGGGGATGTGTGGTAATGGAGTTCGTTGTTTTGCTCGATTTACAGTTGAGCTTGAAAATCTATAGGGAAAATATAGCTTCAAAATTCTTACTGGTGCTGGATTAATCATTCCTGAAATACCAAATTGATGTTTAACATGGCATGTAACATGTGTTAGTATCGGCAATCCTCACGGTGTCACATTTGGTGCAAAGGAGTTATAGGTTTTGCATGTCGATGATTTGAAGCTTAGTGATATTGATCCTAAATTTGAGCGTCATGAAATGTTTCCTGCACGCACCAACACCAAATTTGTGCAGGTCTTGTCTCACTCACACCTAAAAATGTGAGTTTGGGAGCGTGGTGCTGGTGGTGGTGAACCCCGGTGCTAGAGCATTCCGCCTTGTCTTCTGTCTCACGGTTGAGGCAAGTGCAAGTAGTATTAATGAGTTTTTATATTTCATACTTGATGAATGCCATAGTTGATTGTTGATGATTGCTGCTTGGTAATGTTGATGAGCATGAATGCCGTAGTTTAATGATGATGTTTTATGATGATGCTTATGTGATGAAGCTTACATCGAAATGTTTACATGACAACGGATGCTAATGTTTATGTGATGACGCTTACATGAGGATGCTTACATGGCAATGTTTAAATGATGATATTTACATGGTGATGGTTTCATGAGTGATGGCAATAATGATGGGACAAGGTGAGCAATGAGGCTACCTTGTTAATGATGACAATGATGAATCATGATAATGACATTGGACATGTGCATTTGCATCATGGCATTGGATCCCTCTGCCTTGAGGGCACAAGCCTTGAGTATGTATTGGATCCCCGTCATGCATTGGATGGGCTTTGGTCCCCACACTCGTGGAGTGTGGGCTTTGGATCCCTGTGCCTGGAGGGCACAAGCCTAGAGTATGTATCAACGGATACACTACTCAGCATTACCGGTAATTGCTAAGAAGTGAAGAGATGCATTCATGACATGTTCATTGCATTTCTGCATAAGAGATGGATTTGTGGCATATAATGTTGTTGTTCATGATGTGGTTGTTTATTCCCTTTGACTGCTTACGATGCTATCATAAGAGATGGATTTGCGGTATATAATGATGTTGTTCATGATGTGATTGTTTACTCCCTTTGACTACTTATGATGTTATGTTTGATTTACTATTGCACTTTGCTGAGTCGTGGACTCACTCTTGCTATGTTGTGCTTTCTAGGTACCCATCGAGGTTGCGACATGCATGGGGAAGGGGTAGACATGGTGCGCTTCACATATATAACCACAACGAATAAATTAGTTCAAATATCTAAAATTCTCAGGATTTATGTTTTCTTTAGATTCAATTTGTGACCATCCTTCGTGGTAGGTGTTTTTTGTCTGTGAGCAAGGACGATCCATCTAAGTTCTTAATTCTTCGCCATTTAAGTTCATTTAAGTCCATCCGAAGGATTAGACGGTTTGGTTTCGATTATTTTATCACCCTCGCTGCTGATTGGTCAATGATGCTCTAGATATAGCCATTTAATTATTGACTGCTTGAGGATAGTAATGTTGGAATGCTTTTGATTAGTTGATAAAGAGAAGGCTTAATGAATTGATTCATGTCGATTGTTAGATGATGTGCTTCTATCGAGTAATTATAGATTGTGCTAGTGTTGAATATTAGTTTCATATCATTCATGAATGAATGTTTGGTTGATGGTTTAAATAGATGTTGATGGTTGATATTATCATTCTTCATGGTATGGTTGAATTAGTAATGGCTTAATGATCTTCGTATAGACTCGTGATTGGGTTATCATAATTGATTCCCTATGATTGGATGATTGAGATTGATTTGTTGTCGAATTCTGATTCAATTCTTATATTCATCCTACTAGACATTGATCTTTTTATGTTATTATTTGAAAGATGGTTGAAATTTTTCCGTATTGTTGTTGTATGTTAGTCTTTTAAGTAACATTTTGGCTTCCGCATAGCCAGGGTGTTACAGTTGATATCAGAGCGGTCTTTAGGTCCGTGGTAGTTGAAATATTTAACTGACACACTATGCACAGTAAGATGGGAATGGGTCAAGCATTGCATTTATGTTTTCGTTATGTCACTTTGAGCATTGCCGTCATGAATTGGTTATGAATACTTATGTTATGCCTATATGATTATTATATGTTATAATAGTAGATGACGAGAGATTTAGGTCGTGGTTGTAGGCTTGGGTTGCTGTGTTGCACCGCCGTTTGGGGCATGAGATTAATGGAGTGACTACCTCGAATCAACTAGTTCCGGATGTTGAGTATGAGTTTCTTTGGGAGAATTATTGTCTTCTTTGAGTTTGAAATGGTTATTCTTGTTCAGATGCGGTGAATGGGTTTTCTTGGATTAGTGGTTCATTGCAGTTGAGAGGAGTTCATCGGTATTTGTTGGTTTTCTTAAAGGAAACCTTTGGTCTCCTCAATGACGAGTTGTTTTCTTGATTATAATCATAGTTGATTTATGAGAATGTTCTTTTCATGAAAGTCCTACCTTTCTTGTTAAAAAAAGTGATCCGTGATTCGTTTGGTATTTTTGGACAATGAAAATTATCTTTTACAAACTTCATTGAAGAAAGTTTTGACCCTACTCATTTCTTTTGGAGTAGTTGGAGTGTTGGAGTTTAGAACTTCTTCTTTGAATCAAAAAGTATCAAAACCCTTTGCAAAGTTGGTGGTGATTAAGTGACAAGTTGTAAGTAAAGAAGATAATTGATAATATTTATAACAACAAATTGGGTCTTTGGCATGATGCATAATTAACCTTAAGCGATGTCCTCGGTAGCGTGAGCGGTTAATTTATTGCTGCCTTGTATTGATTGCTTGACGAGATGTGATTTAGAATATATTTTATTCCTAATTAGAATCAACAAGGTTACTAAGGAGAGCGAATGTCGATATGAATCTATCTTGTAAACATCAATTTGCTGATCTTACATAAATGTTAGATTTACCTAATTCTTGACATGCTAAAACTGTTGAAACATGTATAAAGATTTAGATAGTGGTGGGTGTATCGATTCGTGAAACTTTGTTTTATAGAAATTATGTTGGTAAATTTTTAATCATGTTTTAAACTGATCTCTAAACATAAGGTGGAATGCTGAATCTATGTTTATAAATGGTTATGTGTTTGCAAATAGAATTAGCATCATATTTACACACATGATTAATAGAATCGTCAATTGATAATGAGAGCTGAAGTTGGTGTTGAGCAACACCAATAGTTGAGTAGATGAATTTCGTAAGTGGTCTTCGATAGTGTGCCTTGTGATATTGCTATTGCGTAGTATGATCATGTTAAAATAAATTTGTTTCAACCTTGTGGTTTGTGTTTCTTTTGGAAAAGCTTTAGAATGGGGTAATAAAGTTTGATGATTCATGGCACTAATGTATGATAACGATGCTATTAAAATTGTCAGAATGTGAGACTGATGTTAAACCTCGTAGTAATTTGATCACCTATGGTGATATTGCTTAAATGAGAATATTTCAAGTTTTGCTTTCATAACCTTTTGGGAGCTCAAGAATTATGTGGTAGCTGAAATTATTTTAAATAATCGATGTATTGAAATGTCCTTTTGGTTCTTAATAGATTTGTGTGGTTTAATCTTGAAGGCTCTTCTGTCTGAGTTGGCAACGTGAGGTTGCAATCAAAGAAAATTATGTTGATTCCTTTAAGAGGAGAATAATTTGCTTGCTTTTCGTGATATTCCGTAAATGAAAAATGTTTGAGTTTTATACCGAGGTCATTTGGATCTCATATTTTATGTGGTAGTTGATCTGTTCCAAGTAAAATAGCGTGTTGAGGAATTTCATCGGTTCTTAATTAGTTCTTGTGGTTTCGACTAAAGAACTTATTTTGTTCGTTGTGGCAAAGTGTTGTTTTAGTCAAAAGGCTTAATTTCCATGTTAAAGGAAAGAGTGCAGTATGAGTATTTGAGAATTGGAGTCAAGTTTTATAACTTGTGGTTATTTGAATCGTGCTTAAGTAATTGTAGTGGTGAGATTTTTGCTACCAAGCTATTGGAGGAATAGTAGAAGATGAATTGGCTTTGACCTGTACCTCTTGGAGAAAATTTGATTCAATCAGAATGTACGGCTTCGAAGTAAAACTGAATAGTGTTACGACTAACTAGAACCTATGGTAAAGTGTAGTCCCAGAACCTTAATTAAGTTGAAATGTTGGGATCATCGAAAGTATGGAAACCTTGATCAAGTTTTAGAGTGTCGCGATTGGGTTGTTATTGCGAGGTTGTGTATGTGATTCATGATGATGAGATTTAATGGGATTTGAATTACAAAGTAACTTAATCGTTGTGGCAATTAATGGGATAGTGGGAAAGGTTGAATTGATGTCAAGAATGACTCGGTTTTATTGAGTAACCCTCTGAGAGTTATAATCTTTGTAGAGATAATTTGGTCAGGAAAATGTTTCCATAATGATGTTAATGAGTGAGTATGTTGGAATTGTGCGAATGTTAGAGAGCTAGTCTGATGATTTCCCTATCGGTTATAAGAAAAGTTCGTTGTAGGGGTCTTGGAGGTTAAATTTGGACTTTGTATTTTTATGCTACAACTTTGGTCGCCCAATGATTGTGTGTAGAGAAAATAGAATAATGGCATATTCTGAGCAGTGGAATGATTATTGATAGAACCTTCCTGATGTAATACATGAGCGTGTGTATTGAGGATTCTGAATTATTTATTCTTAAAAGTTGGCGGTGATGTGATTGCGTGAAATCTATTTTGAGGTGCTCTAGGTGCTTTCTGTCAAATTAATTTCGTCAGTAGGAGTTGTCTATAGTGTTCGGTGGGATCAATAGAGCCTTTCCACAAAAGTGTGGATGATGTATGTCGGGCCCCAAAATTTCAATTCGGACCCTCGTGTTTAATGCACTAGTCCAGATCACGCTTAGTACACACAAGTGTCAACAAAGGTGGATATCGATCCACACAAGCTTAATCATAGCATAAACGATAATTTGATTAATAAATAATGGTTTGACCTTATGGTCGAGTTTACAATTATTAAGCCACGCAGGGCTAACAGAGAAATAAAGCAGCGGAAACAAAAACGGCAGCGGTGTCCCATCGATTCACCACAGGCAACCGACTGGGATCTAGACCCCACGATCAGGCACCTTCGAATAACTCCTCCTCAAATGCTGGTGAAGACTCCTCCTCTTCTACTTGATTTATTTTAAAGCAAGCGTGAGTACACACCGTACTCGCAAGTCACACCATAGAAATGCAAATATACATGCAAGCTTATTACAAGGGAATGGCATTTTATGGTTATTTTGCAGAAATGCAACATTTGCAATTGAATACAATAATAGATTGAAAGCAGGTAAAACAAATAGACAATAATAATAATTTTAACAGTTGATTTCACAAAGACACACACAGCCTAATAGATTATTCACATAGCTATATGATTTAGATCACACAACTCCCTTCCCACACAGTTTTTAAAGATCTACCCCTCGTGTGAAATCCCCGAGCATTGTCCATGACCGCGGACGTGGCTATTCGAATAGATTTGTTTACACTCTGCAGAGTTTGTACACTTTACCCACAAAATACAATCAGTGTTGCAAGCACTAATCGTAACAAAGCATTTCAAAAACTTCATCCTAACATAGATGCTCCCGATGTGCTTATGTCATACCAAACCATACACAGTGTATGGTACAACACACACCGTTGG
This sequence comes from Phyllostachys edulis, assembly GCA_036346405.1. Classification (NCBI taxonomy): domain Eukaryota; kingdom Viridiplantae; phylum Streptophyta; class Magnoliopsida; order Poales; family Poaceae; genus Phyllostachys; species Phyllostachys edulis. The sequence continues at coordinate 86,934 of JAYEVD010000111.1, forward strand.
ACAGGGAAGCGGCGAACCGTCTCGCGATGCGACTACATGGTAGTACACACCCCCACCCTATTCACATAGCCTAACCTACCGCCTGAGCAATCCATGCTAAGAATTCGTATTTTACTATGCTAGGCCCGTCCCATAACAGGCATGTAGTCGTACAGGAGGGCTCAGTTCAATGGCGCACAAAGTTCAGTCCTTAAATGACCGAGGCAAGACTTCCATTGTTCTAACTAAGGCACACAGATAAATATGACACACAGGTTAATATTCCCATATCACATAGCTACCATGTCACACAGTTCCTTCCACTTGCCTCAGTCTAAACCTTTTTCCCACCCAGTTGATTTTAGTGCAACACATGCCATAAGGACACATAGTGCACACAGATTATTACAAAATTACATAGTCACTTAGTCAAGTTAATAATTGCACTTTACATGAATAGGTGATTCGTGGCATGGCTAAGCAATCTAATCGTACTAACCAACCCACGTTGGTGCTATAATATTTTACCAACTAAATATCAACTAGGGTGACAAAGGATCAAGGCATAACAAGTTACACAAGGAAGGCATAACAGATTGGACTTAATAGCTAATCCCAAAAGCATTTAAATAATTACTTGAAATAAAATACAATACTTTGAATCAAAATAATATTTGGAAAACTGGGATTCAACATGGTCAAAGCATGACTTGCCTTGGAATAGATCTAGGAATTGATCTTGGTCTTGATGTGTTCTTCTTACGCAAATCCTCCCAAACGTCAAGTCTACTCGCAAACAAGCAAACAAAAAAATAAATAAATAACAGAGGCAAAACAACTCCAAACAAAATAAATAAAAATCTCCATTAAATAGATCTTGATTTTAGACGGATTTAGAAATTTGAATGGGCAGATTTGGAGTTAGGATGCAAAAGTTATGAGGTTTGGAAGTTGGAATCTAAAAAAAAACCCTAAAATCAGAATTACATGAATTTCCTGAATTATTTCTCAACAGAAAAATCGAATATTGTGCCAAAGATGACGTCGGCCTTGGGAATTTCAGAAAAGATACATAAAAAGAAAATCTCGACGCGTGGGGCCCAGACGTCGATGCAGACGGCTCACGGTGGATCAAGTCCACCGAGCCTCTGGATCTGGTCGGGCCGAGGTGGCGACCACAAGACGTGGCGCCGACGCGGTGCCCACGTGGTCGACTGCCGCGTGCCACGGAGGCTAGGGCGATGAGGTGGACGCTGACGTGGACGGCGGCGAGGATGGCGGCGCACGGAACCACCAAGACGGCGAACGGCGGCGTCTCACCGTGGCGGGTGGCACAGGAGGTAGAGGTGCGAAGGGATCACAATGAGGTGCTCACGGTGCTTGAGGACAAGCGTATGGCGGCCGCGGCGAGGTAGAAGCGGCGGCGAAGCCGGGCTCGACAGCGGCAGCGCTTAGGGCGGTGCTCGCCAAACGAAGGTGTCCCTCGGTTCCCCTCGCTTCGCGCGATGTCGACAGTGTGGCGTTGAGGCTCGGCAACCGGGCTCGTCGGAATTGTTCGTTGGAGTAAGCGGCGGCGAGATTGAATCTCCGAGCTCTAGTGGCAGCTAGGGTGCAGCGCAGGCGAGGAGGCGGCTAGGGTTGGGTGAGGGCGTCGAGGGCTGGCCTCCCCCTTAAGTATGGCGGCGTGGGAGAGTCCAGAGCGCGGACGCCCAAAAACGGCCGCGCGGCGGCGCAACAACCTCCGCGACGAAATCGGAGACGAAGAACAGTAACGGGGTGGGGCCCGCTTGTCAGCGGCTGGGACTCGGGCGAGCGCGAGTGAGGAAAGGCACGGGTGAGGCGCGCGAGTGCGGGCGAGGATCTAGCCGTCCAACTCAGATCGGACGGCTCACAAACAATGTGACGTTCGGACCGCTCCAATCGGCCATCAAGATCGGGACGCCCATTTGCGATCCAACGGCTAACATTGCCCGACGAAGAAAACACGCGGGAGGAGAGAGAGAGACTGACGGGTGGGGTCCGCTTGTCAAGGAGCGGTAGCGTGGGTTGCACAAATATTGGGCGGATGTGAGAAAGAGTGGGTTTAGGCCCAAAGACTGTTTTGGAGATTTTAAATACTTTTTCTTTTTAAGAAAATACCAGAAATCCAAATAAGCAATACAAATTAGCAAATGAACTTGGAAAAATTCTAGAAAATTCAAGAAAATATATCCAAGCACATAGAATCCAAATAAAATAGTTTTGACTATAGTTCATGTTGACTTTAGTCATATTAAATGGTTTTGTTATTCAAAGTCCAATATTAAGCTTTTAAATTAAATTCAAATAAATCCAAATGGTGACTTTTTCTCTACCAACTATTCAAAGGATTTTTAAAGTTTAGAAAAATTGGGATGTTACAATGTATTTGGATTGAGCATATCTTTAAGGATGCTAATTTAAGAGATTTGAACTCGTGTAGTATGTGATGAATTTGAATTCCAAGGTTTGAGAGGAATTTATTCCTAAAAGAGAAACTGAGAAAAAAAATGTTTCCTCGGGTAGTGAAGAGTTTTCTTGATTCTCGTTTGAGCTTTGTGATGTTGACGGATGTCTTTCGCAATTTGAGTTTGGCTTATTGTGGGCCTGTGTGGTCCTTATTAGTTCGGAAAGAGGAAAAGAAGTATTTGATTTGGGCATTCGAGTGATTTATCCTTTGGCTTTCGTGGTGTCCATTCGCAACTTTCCTAATTAGAAAGTGGAACTGCTTTCGTGATGAGTTATCAATTTTTAGATTTGACCCTTATGGCGGAGAGTTGGCATTGCATGGTTGCGATGAGAACTCCTTATTTTCAGTTGGATTCTCTTTGTAGAACAGTTGTTTAAGAATGAGTTCTGATGTGCATTCTTGATTAAAGGAGGTGCTCCTTGTGAGATGAAGAGTTCGATTTTTGAGCAGGTTGTGTGTTTTTGTACCTAAGGGGTGGTTGGCCCAGGTGCATTGATTCGCTTACGACAAGTGCAAGAATTAGGAAGTTGGCGTATCGCCTTGACCGTCTCAGGCCATGCGCGAGTACGCAACTTCTGGTTTGTTCTTTCGTTTATTTCGACGGTTAGAATTCGGGGTCGAATTCTGTTAAGGGGTAGAATGTAATACCCCGGATATCAAATAGAGAGTATATATTATTCGTAAGAGAAATTTATTCAATATCGAGTGCAATATAGGTTAGAGAGGGATTTGTTCAAACCACGAAAAATACCCAACAGAGATTACTAAATCAAGCAAGGGTTTTTCGCAAGTCTTTGCCAATTTGGGCCATGTTGGGCGGCCAAGAGAAAAGGCGCCTCACCTTCTAAACCCTAAACAGCCCCTCCTCTTCCCCATGCGCCTCCACCCCATTTTATTCCTTCTCCTAGCACCCCCTCCAAACAGATGGCGCTCTCCTCCGACACCTCCCCTCTTGGCGTCGCCCGCTCTGCCCTGCCAGGCCCTTGCCGCTAGGGTTCGGTTCACGACACCGTCTCCTCTGCTAGCGTCGTCTCCGTCTTGCCACGCCAGCCGTGCGCCTCTCTCCCTGCTCGCCTGCCTCCACCAGCGTCTCGGCCCCCTATGCCCTCACGCCGTCGCTCGGCTATAACGTCACCTCCCTGGTCGCCTCGGCGCAGCCTGGGGCCAGCACCACCTCGACCCGGCCCGCTTCTCCAACCCCACCGCCGCTTTCGACGCCTTCCACCGCATGCTCGCGGCCGACGTCCGACCGCTCCATCCCTCCACCACCAAGGTGTCATAGCTACGGTAGCCTCGCCACGCCCACCGCCGCTCAAGATGCACTCCATGGCCTTGCCTCCAAGACACCCTTATTTGGCGACGTGTTTGTTGGGTCGGCGGTTCTTGACATGTATGCCAAGTGCGGGCACCTTCTAGATGCCCGCCTGGCTATTTGATGAAATGTCAAGAGGAATGTTGTCTCTGGTGCGCACTCATCGTCAGGCACGCAGCACCGATTTGGGATGCATCTGCGCATCTTTGGGATCTTCCGCCGACTCGAGGAGGTATGTCAGGTGTCAATGGCGTGGACTACACCATGAGGATCTTCAACTCCGACGGTAGTGAGCCGGGATGTGTGGTATTGGAGTTCATTGTTTTGCTCGGTTTATAGTTGAGCTTGAAAATCTATAGGGAAAACATAGCTTCAAAATTCTTACTGGTGCTGGATTAATCATTCCTGAAATACCAAATTGATGGTTAACATGGCATGTAACATGTGTTAGTATGGGCAATCCTCACGGTGTCACATCTGGTGCAAAGGAGTTATAGGTTTTGCATGTCGATGATTTGAAGCTTAGTGATATTGGTCCTAAATTTGAGCATCATGAAATGTTTCCTGCTCGCACCAACACCGAATTTGTGCAGGTCTTGTCTCACTCACACCTAAAAATGCGAGTTTGGGAGCGTGGTGCTGGTGGTGGTGAACCCTGGTGCTAGAGCTGCCCGCCTTGTCTTCTGTCTCACGGTTGAGGCAAGTGCAAGTAGTATTAATGAGTTTTTATATTTCATACTTGATGAATGCCATAGTTGATTGTTGATGATTGTTGCTTGCTAATGTCGATGAGCATGAATGTCGTAGTTTAATGATGATGTTTTATGATGATGCTTATGTGATGAAGCTTACATGGAAATGTTTACATGACGACGCATGCTAATGTTTATGTGATGACGCTTACATGGTAATGTTTACATGAGGATGCTTACATGGCAATGTTTAAATGATGATATTTACATGGTGATGGTTTCATGAGTGATGGCAATAATGATGGGACAAGGTGAGCAATAAGGCTACCTTGTTAATGATGACAATGATGAATCATGATAATGACATTGGACATGTGCATTTGCATCATGGCATTGGATCCATGTGCCTTGAGGGCATAAGCCTTGAGTATGTATTGGATCCCCGTCATGCATTGGACGGGCTTTGGTCCACACACTCGTGGAGTGTGGGCTTTGGAACCCTGTGCCTAGAGGGCACAGTCCTGGAGTATGTATCAACGGATACACTACTCGGCATTACCGGTAATTACTAAGAAGTGAAGATATGCATTCATGACATGTTCATTGCATTTTTGCATAAGAGATGGATTTGTGGCATATAATGTTGTTGTTCATGATGTGATTGTTTATTCCCTTTGACTGCTTACGATGCTATCATAAGAGATGGATTTGCGGTATGTAATGATGTTGTTCATGATGTGATTGTTTACTCCCTTTGACTACTTATGATGCTATGTTTGATTTACTATTACACTTTGATGAGTCATGAACTCACTCTTGCTGTATTGTGCTTTCTAGGTACCCATCGAGGCTGCGACATGCATGGGGAAGGAGCAGACATGGTGCGCTTCACATATATAACCACAATGAATAAATTAGTTCAAATATCTAAAATTCTCAGGATTTATGTTTTCTTTAGATTCAATTTGTGACCATCCTTCGTGGTGGGTGTTTTTTGTCTGTGAGTAAGGACGATCCATCTAAGTTCTTAATTCTTCGCCATTTAAATTCATTTAAGTCCATCCAAAGGATTAGACGGTTTGGTTTCGATTATTTTATCACCCTCGCTGCTGATTGGTCAATGATGCTCTAGATGTAGCCATTTGATCATTGACTGCTTAAGCATAGTAATGTTGGAATGCTTTTGATTAATTGATAAAGAGAAGGCTTCATGAATTGATTCATGTTCAATTGGTAGATGATATGCTTCTGTTAAGTAATTATAGATTATGCTAGTGTTGAATATTAGTTTCATATCATTCATGAATGAATGTTTGGTTGATGGTTTAAATAGATATTGATGGTTGATATTATCATTCGTCATGGTATGGTTGAATTAGTAATGGCTTAATGATCTTCAGATAGGCTCTTGATAGGGTTATCATAATTGATTCCTTATGATTGGATTATTGAGATTGATTTGTTGTCGAATTCTGATTCAATTCTTATATTCATCCTACTAGATATTGATCTATTTATGTTATTATTTGAAAGATGGTTGAAATTTTTCCGTATTGTTGTTGTATATTAGTCTTTTAGGTAACATCTTGGCTTCTGCATAGCAAGGGTGTTACATCTCGGGGTCGAGATCTTTTGTAAGGGGGGAGGTTTTCAACATTCCCAAGTTAATTAATGATAATTAGTGTGCATCTCATTAACATACATGTTGTTTTTGAAGCATTTGCATATTTTATTGCACTTGGAGAATCTCAATCTAAGATTAAACTTACATTTCAAATTTAAGCTCCAAAGAAAACAGGAACAAAAACCTTTGATCATCATCTAGAAATAATTTGTTCAAATAATATAATAATTATCATGAATAAATATGAATTTTAATAAATTTTTAGGAGCACTATTAACCATATAAAAATCCCGAACACATCCCAAAGGCTAGATTAGAAATTAATTACTGCTTTCAAATGAAAAGTGATCACTATGTGGGGGCTTGAAAAATGGAAACTACACTTAACAAAGAAGCCACACAAAAAATTTTGGAATTTTTAGAATTTATTTACTATGTTAAATCGCTCAGTCAAAACTGGAACACCAAGTTGTGTTAGATTAAATAGCTATTAGAGATTAATTGAAAAGGAGAAACCTAACCTGAAAGACAAATATTGAAATTAGTTTGTCAAAGTAAGACAGTGAACCTCCTTTCAGTAAAGTGAATAATTGTCAAAATAGTTAGTGAGATGGTTAAATTTCAAAAATTCAAACTAATTCGAATCAACTCCAAAACGAGCAAAACCAATTTTGTTGGTTTCAATTTTTAAAGAACATTAACTTGGAATAGGTTTGAAACATGTTAATGTCCCAGAAAATTTAGAAATTATAATTATTTTCGGAAAGAATTATTTTTACACTAGAAAGTGAATTAACTTCAAAAATTCATGTGAACTCCAAATGAGTTGAACCAAGTTATTTTGGTCTTATATTTTTATTCTATATTTATGTATGTAATCCTTTTTCCTACCACTATTCTACAAATTTTCACCAAATAATTAATTTTGGATAAATAGTAACCGAGCTCTTTTTTTAGCATTTTCCAAGATGCTGATTTTCAAGCCACTATAACTTTTACATACTAAATGCAACTGGAATAATTCTTTCACCTAAATTCATATAAAATCATAATCTACCCACTGTAGAAATTTCATGCATTTTCGATGATATTGAATTTTTAGATGTTTTCGGTGTTATTGTTCTTATACGATGTTTTCTTGTGTTTGATAGTTTTTTAAGGTACGAATGTGATCGAGAGTGGTTATCAGTAGCACATGGACCATCCACAGCAAAGGCAAGCAGTCCTTTTCATTTGATACATGTTGCTCCTATTAATTTTGAAAACTATCTATGTTGATTTTCAAGTATTCTATGCATTGCTTAATTTCAAATACTTGTATGTCAATTGGGTAGAATTAGTTATATCCACTTGCTGCATTGGCCTTCCTTTGAATGTTGATTACCCTTATTTTTCCTTGAATGATTAAGGTTATATGTTATATGGGTTTGTTTGCTAATTTGTAGAACGATGCTTAGCCGAGCAAGTAGTTGTAGTCGAAAGCAGTTGATGGAGCTAGTCCATCGGCCGATGGATTGAATTGAATCTTGATGAAATTTGAGGAATATATGGATTGAATTATGTTGATTTTGAGGAATATGTCCAGATCTTTGAATCTATTTTTGTGGACTTGTTGGGTGGGTTGTTGTTGTGTGTTGGACTTGGACGAGTGATAGGTTAATGAATTGAGGTTGTCCCGAATTCGTATAGCCCCGTCTGGGTGCTTAAGGACCGGTCTGTGGTGTGTCGAACCAAGTCTCATGTGCAACCACACGCCGGGTTTATGGGCGATGGCTTGGCTAAATAATTTGTTGTGTGTTAGCTATCAAAACACAATTAGATTGACAATTGTTATTTGAGCACCAGTAGTTGCCAAGGCTTTACCGGTGGCTCGTGTTCTGTTGTTGTTTTCTTGTCAATCTAGTGGGGCATGTTAAGTGTCGTCTTACTTGTCCTTAAGGGTATCTTGTGCGCAAGGGACTTACTTACACAACGAGGTTAGCTGTGGTTCAGGCGAACGATAGTCTGCCATGGTGTGTATCCTCGGGTGGTTTGATAGTTAGGACATGACATTGTAATGGCCTCATTATGGTATCTCAGCCACACTCCTACGGAAGAGTGCATTGGCCGACATTATGAGATATTCATATCGTGTGGGTAAAGTTGTACACCAATGCAGAGTTAAAATATTCGAATAGTCATGTCCCCGGTTATGGACATCGTTTGGTGAAACCATGCATTGTTAGCTTATGAGAATTTGGGTTTGGGTTATGATGATAGGTTATGTGTGAAATTGTTCAGATCTTGTATGTTGTCACGAACGGGAGGTTCGTGTGTTGATTTGTTAGGAATGATTGTGTCACGAGCAGGGAAGTTCGTGTGTTGAATATAATTGGAGTATCTATTGTTGTTGATGATGAATTGGGATTACCTATTGTATATATTATTTTCTAAATGTTTTACAAATGGCAATTTGAATCTATATCGGTTATCTCAAAGAAAAACTTGCTTTATGCTAAAAATTGCCTAGTGTAGGAGCCTTCCTTTGACACTTGAATGCATTTATTATATGTTGCTATTCGAGTACATTTTTGTACTCAGCTGCATTGTCCATGTTGCAGGTGAGAAGTCGTCTGAATTGGGTTTTGGTACGACAAACGCTACGACTTTAACCCCAATTGGTTGCTTGTGGGTTTGGGCATGCCAACTCGGTTTTTCTCTTTTTATTTATTTATTTACTTCCGCTGCGATTTATTCTCTTATGCTTAAATTTGGTCGTTCGGCCCTCTTGTGCAAATTTGGACCATAAGGTCATATTTGCTGATGTTGTAATAATGTTTCTATTATTCTTGCATATTGTGTATGGATGTGATTGCAATGTTGTGTTTGGATATGTGCATGTTAGCCACTGATCCTTGGGAGCTAACGACACATATCCGGGCACTCGGAATCGCTTTCGTTGCTTGTTAAGTGTTGTGCCTCTGGTGCAATCACTTGACTTGAAACGGATTCGATTTTGGGTCCCCACACAAACTGGTCAGGAGACATGACATTTCCTACGTGACTAATGGGAAAGCAGTTATTCGCGCACCTGGCAACTTTCGACTGTTGGCTAAAAGACGTGATGGCTCAAGACTGTATTCAGGAATGTGCATGAAGATTAGAGGCTTATTTAACTACATTAACTACCACCCTTCAATAAATATAAAGGGGAAGCCCATGTACTTTGTAATAGCATTCGATAAGTTCTTACATTCTGTAAACACAATTATTGGAACAATTTTGTAACATCATTTTATTCTCATACAAACACTCAGTGTGCCCACACACTACACCATGACATAGTATTAAGGGCAATTAACTGCCGGGAAAAAAATGGATTAGTGGCAAAACATGTGCCGGAAATATCCAAGAGATTAAGGGTCATGTTATCTGCCGGCAATAATCATTATTTAGAACAACTCATCTGCCGGGGATAATAAAAATTTGTCTACAATGTATCGCCTAAAAAACTCTACTAGGTCATTGTAATCGCGGGATATTAGAATCCTTGGCAAGGAGGCGCTGTGACGAAATTTACCCTTAGCGGGTATGTAGCAGTTGAAAAAAATTTCACGAAGCGCCAAAACATTCGCGCACCGCCTCATCCTCTAAATCTAATTTCTTGACCACCGACCTCCCCGCCCCCACCTCTCCCAAAGATCGCCTACTTTCCCCAACACCCTCCTCTCGCGCCGCCCCACCTCCTCGCCATCCCACCTCCCAGCCGCCCCTCCTTCTGCGTCCCCACGCTGCCCCGCCGCCGCCTCCCCCCCCCGCGCCCTCACCGTTCGCGGCTCCGCCTCCCACCTCCCTCGCGGCGTCGTCGTCGGCGGCGGCATCATCGGGCGGCGGATGGCGTCGGATAGGGCGGCGGATGGCGTCGGCGTCGTCGCGGGGCCAGCGCTACGCCGCCAGATCCGACGCGCCCAAGCCGTGGAGGGCGCCATTGACAACAACACCGGCTACCTCTACTGAACCCGGAGACCAAGGCCGGCCGTCAAGACGACCGCCCCCACCCCCCCTCCTCCGCCCTCGCAAGCAGCCTCCCAACCCCGAGGAGAGGCCCAGAACAGCGATCCTTCCGAGGTAGCACATCAATTATCCTCCTTTTCTTTGTTTTGTTTCTCTTCCGTTGCTTTTGTAGCCCGGGTATAAATGTCGGTCGAGGTGGACGAAATTTCCTTATTGGTTTGTTTGTTTCACCACAAGCCTGAGCCGAGGGAGTCGCTTCATGAATCGCCTCCCATCGATGACAGGCCAAGAATGATCATTTCGAGGTGCGCTATCATCTCTCTGTTTTCCTATCATTCACACGTTAATGCTACATACATTATGTAATCTGCCTTTGATTTGCCTCATCATGCACACCAAAGATGGTTTAGAACAAGATTGCTTGTAACAATGAGGCGAAAGTTAGGTTTTTGGCCTACGAATCGCTTTCACTCCTAAAAGGGGAAGGAAATAATTACATAAATGTCATATTAATGACCGTTACTTCATTAACCACGTAATGTCATGAGATGTCGCCCTGTTTTTTCAAATGACACATGAAGGCTCTTTGGATGTGTGGTGCGAATGTGCCCTTTGTGACCACAAGACCATGAGTGATCCTTTGGAGGTAACACGTTTTACATGTTATTTATATTATAACGCATTGCTCCTCCATGAATACAAGAAAGATTACAACAATAGCATAGTAGTAATGACATAGCAAAGAGCTAAAGATACTGATCACACATAGAGCATGGTCATAATTGATGTATATTTTTGTTTCACTCCCCATTGGCATTATGTAACATGCTATCTGTTTGCCACCAAGCGCTCTGCGGTGGAGTAAACCCTGCGCAGAATGTGACATCCACTAATCCAGTTTCACAGACTGCCAATGGAAACCACATCTCGCCAGAAGCATATCGTGCCAAGCATGAGATTACTATCGTTGTCTTTTGCTATATAGTAGATTTAGGCTTATGTGTTTATAAAGCTGTGGTACTCAGTTAGTTATTCACATATTACTCATCTCTGTCATGGATCTATGGTTTTACAGGTACAGCAAGCAGGATTCTCTGCACCAACTCCTATCCAAGCTCAATCATGGCCAATTGCTTTGAAGGGTCGTGATATTGTAGCTATATGTAAGATCGGTTCGGAAAACACTGGGTTATCTAATTCCAGGGTTTATTCTTCTTAAGCGCCTACAACATAATTCCAGGGAAGGTCCGACAGTATTAGTTCTCTCTCCAACCAGGGAATTGGCGACACAGATTCAAGATGAAGCAATCAAGTTTGGCAGATCATCAAGAATATCAACTGATGTATGTTGCTTCTACCTTTTACTCATATCTGGTTATATACATTACACTAGTTTAGTCTAGATCTACTCTTAGATGACTTATGTAGCACCTCTATCCACATTACTAAATTTTTCATTTTATGTATACTTGCATATAATTGTTAACGTAGGATATTATCTAATCACAAATTTTCTTTTGAAGTGTTTATATGGAGGTGCTCCAAAAGGCCCTTTTAGCTGACATTGTTGTTGCAACTCCTGGAAGATTGAATGACATTTTAGAAATGCGAAGAGTAAGTCTGCATCAAGTATCATATCTTGTTCTTGATGAAGCTGACCGTATGCTTGATATGGGATTTGAGCCACAAATAAGAAAAATTGTGAACCAAGTACAACCTAGAGGGCAAACTCTTATGTTCACTGCTACTTGGCCAAAAGAGGTGAGGAAAATAGCCTCAGATTTGCTTGCTAACCCTGTCCAAGTTAACATTGGGAACACTGATCAGCTGGTTGCAAATAAGTCAATCACTCAGGTAACGATAATGTTTTTTTTTGTTGACCGAGATATTCTTTCAGTATTTTGAAGTGGTCTGTTGCATGTTTCATTGCAGTATGTGGAAGTTATCACACCTATGGAGAAATCGAGATGACTTGATCAAATCTTGCGGTCACAAGAGCCTGGATCAAAATTCATAATATTTTGCTCCACAAAGAGGATGTGTGATCAGCTGGCTCGAAACCTCTCACAGCGATCTGGCTTCGCTATTCATGGTGATAAATCACAGTGAGAGGATTCCGTGTTGAGTGAATTTCAAGTGGCGGTGTCCAATTCTTGTAGCCATCGATGTAGCCGCCGAGGCTTAGACATAAAAGATATCAGGTTGGAACTTTATCTTTGCCACTTCTAAAATTATGAAAGTCAGCCTCTTTTTTTTTGGGGGGGGGGGAGGTGTCAGTATAGCTCTTAATAATCATGACTCAACACGTTTTACTAATCTGTAATTTTTCAAATGTGGTTCACTGACAATCCTTTCCAAATCATTTCATCTTTTGTCACAGAGTCAGGTGCTTATGGTGTAGTTTCATTGCAATGTCTTGTATTACCTTCTCTGCCGCCTTTAAAGATTTTAGCAACTTCCTAATCCTAATACTGTTCAAAATCCAAACAACTACTCATGAATCAGAATTGTTTTTGATACTACTATATTAGGCACATGCAGATGTCAAAACCCGTCAAAATTGTGTCATTTGCAAGACTGGATTAATGCATGTTTTGTCATATGCGTGACTTAATTAGCTGTGTGTTTCCGTAGGTTGCCTACCAAGAATGCAGATCAAGGCGGTCCAATATAGGCAAATGGATTTGACCGTGCTTCTATTACAAATCAATGGGCTATAGGTAAATACAATGTGCTTTTATAGAGCTTTATCTTATCTTTTTTTTAAAAAGAAGGGCTTAATCAAGTCACTAATACTTAGTTAAATATAATCTCTTTGTGAACTTGTGACTTGCTAGTTAGTAGTTACACTTGTTTACTTAGCCCCTGTCATGTACTTGCTACTTGCTAGTTAGTAGTTAGTAGTTACTACTACTTGCTTAAATAGCCTATGTTATTGTATGATACATTTAAATTTGTTTGTTAAACTACTAATCTAGTTGCATTTTGGACATGTAGTATTGTTGATTGATCTTTATTTGTGCGATATATATGGTTTATGTTTTCGCGCAATATCCGAATAAATATTCGTGACCGAGACAATCCGTATTCGGCTCGGCATGTATTCGTTCCGTATTCGTGACCGAGACTATCCACATTCGTATTCGTATCTGACACTGTCCGTGTCCGATTCCGAATCCGAGAAAAAATATGGAAAATGATACGGGATGAGCGATATCCGTCCTTATCCGCTCCGTTTGCATCCCTAGTTAGTGCCATTGTCTAAAAACTGCTTACACACAGAAATTTGTCTGTATCCTGAATGTGTTTAACAATTATGCCAGTTAAAATGTTGCGCGCCCTTTTGGCCCTTGCGGGTAGATCACTGTCAAAGCTGGAATACTAACTTTTGGTCCTTCATCAATGGTTAAGTCCAACTCTTCAATGATGCTTTAGACCTTATTTAGACCTAGTTTCTCTTGCCGTACTGATTTTGCTTCCTTGGTAGGTTAGTTTCTTATTTCTTTTCATCACAAAAAAGTGGTTGCCCAGAATTTTTTGTTTTATGTGTGGAACAATCAAATAATTGTAAATTATTGACTTACCAACTTGCCATAGGCTGATGCATTTAACTCATTTCACAAAAAAATGTAGAATCTTCAGTTTTTTTGTTGATTTGTTTGCTGTTGATTATAGGCATCACAAATGCTGTTTTTTTTTCTCGTACAATGCTGTTTTATACTTTATTTGTAATGCCTCTATATGGCAGGATTGCCGACAAACATGAATCCATTCTCATTTTAGTACAAAGGCATTGTTCGAGTAATTTGGAATTTAGGTTGTTTGATTATCTGCTTTGCTTTTCATCACGTGCCTTTAATTTTCCTGTGAAATGTATGTATGATATATATTGAAATATGTATCGATTCGTACATAATCTGATGCTGTATGTGATTGGTTAGGCAAAAATTCTCTGAAATTGTGGGAAGTCCCTACTACATGGCTCTGAAGTGTTGAAGAGAAACTATGGACCTGAAATAGACATATGGAGTGCTGGTGTTATCTTGTATATCATATTATGCGGTGTTCCCCTATGCATTCTTGTAGATTTTGGTATGTAAAATAGATTGGTGTTATCATATTATGATAAGGATACTTGTAGATCTCAATGTACTTTTTATTGACTTCACTTAATTTATTCATTTGTTAGAGCTCCAACATACAGTTATCCCTAAATATTAATGGACATCTTTCTGCATTTCTTTACACTAACTATAGGCATTTTCTACAAATATTATAGCTTATTTCCTCTTGATTGTTCATTTTAAGCTTGTGTATGCTTGAAAGAGTATGGATGGTTAGGAGCAGCTAGCATTTGATATCGCTATTAAGTGCCTGATAAGCCATGGAGCTGCTTATGGTTAAATGGTGCAAAAGACAATTGAGGGCAGTTTAATCGCCGCAATACGCCTAATCGCCGAAAAATCGATAATCGAGGGTAGTTTAACCGCTGAAAAAACACAATCGAGGGCATGTTAATCGCCGAATACATATAATCGCCGAATACTCTAATCGCCGAATACTCTAATCGCGGGAAACTCTAATCGCCGGGAAAACCAACTTATCTAGGGCAATTTAATCGTAGGGAATACACATATCTGTAGGAAATGTCTTTCCGCAAAGACTTTTACGGCAGCAATAAGTGCCGAATACACATTCGGCAGATAAATTGCCGGGAAAAGCAGTTTTTACCGGCAGTTGCATTGCCCTTAATACTATGCCATGGTGTAGTGACAACAATAAAGGGTCTTCATTTTTTATAGCGTTCTCATATTATTTTTCCGTATAAGCTTGATAGGGAACCCCGTGTTCCGATCATCGACAAATATGTTGTTGCAAGTGATCATCGCAAGAACTGTACTCCCTTCGGTCCCAAATTCTTTAGGTTTCATATTTTTCACATGGTTGAGTTAGTTAATACAACTATGACCATTGATTTTTAGGGAAATTAGCTCAGTGACATCGCGTTGGGACATAATCGGAGGAACGACACTCCATTCGTAACGTACTGGAAAATAACATCACGAACACCAAAAATTATGCCGAATGACATCGCCATTGGTTACTTCCGTTTGTAG
The DNA here is from genome assembly GCA_036346405.1 of Phyllostachys edulis. Lineage (NCBI taxonomy): Eukaryota > Viridiplantae > Streptophyta > Magnoliopsida > Poales > Poaceae > Phyllostachys > Phyllostachys edulis. Next base: position 102,139 of record JAYEVD010000111.1, read on the forward strand.
AATTTTTTAAATATAGAAACTACGGTCAAAAAATTATCAATTTTTTTGTGGAGCCTCTCGACACAGTTCAATTGCTTGTGTATTTTTTTTTCAAAATTTTATACATTCTGATTTTGTCTTCAAAATTAATTGAAGTATACTGTTTGTAGGAATTTTCTAATATATAAAATGAGGTCCAAACATTATGAAAAAAAATCATGCTCCTAACACAGTGGACTTGATTGTGTAATTTTTCCAGAATTTTTACAAAATTAATTAATTCAATTTCATAATGTCCACTATAAGGAGTATAATATAGCAAATGAGGTCCAAACATTATGTAATTGCATTAATTAGTTTTGTAAACATTCTGAAAAAAAATTACACAATCAAGTACACTGTGTCAGAAGTGTGAAAAAAATTCATAATGTTTAGACCTCATTTTCTATATTAGAACATTCCCACAAATAGTATACTTAAATAAATTTTAGAGACAAAATCAGATTGTATAAAATTTTGAACAAAATACACAAGCAATTGAACTATGTCAGGAGGCTCCACAAAAAATTCGATACTTTTTTGAGCTAAGTTTCTATATTTAAAAAATTCTGCAAACGGAAGTAACTGACGGCGATGTCATTCAGCGTAATTTTTGATGTTCGTGATGTTATTTTCCAGTACGTCACGAATGGAGTGTCGTTTCTCTGATTATGTCCCAACGCGATGTCACTGAGCTAATTTCCCCTTGATTTTTATCTCAATGTCTATTTTGTAAATACTATGAAATGTAACATGATGAAATATCTATTTATGATAGATCTAGTTAAATCATTTAATTTTCTAGCTAACAGGAATTTGTAACCGCGTCATGAAGTATCATATAGAACATACAACATCACGTAAGTTAATTGGTAAGGACCAAATTGATCGACAATGCCAATCTGCAGCTGTTTACTGTATACAATACCAAGAAATAAGAACTCAAACAATCTGCAGGGACATTCATTAATTGAACTGACCGATACGTATACCACCGGTACGTAGTTTATGAAGAAAACTAAAAGGAACAACAGTGAAGATGAGGCCCATGCTTCACACAAAACATGTACCGACACAAAAGAACGAACCAATCAGAGTATACAGAAGGATCAAACTAAAGTGCATCCAAATTAAAATCACACTTTTACGGCCCTCATTATTACTAGTGTAGTATTGCTGCCATCCTGCAGTGCATGCCCTACACTGGGGCGCACGTACTAGCAGCGAGGTCGTACGTACGAGCGGTCAACCAATTACTGCATGCGCGCGGCCTACTTGGCAGGGAACTTGGACTTGATGGACTCGACCAGGCCGCCGTCGATCTGGAACGCCTTGGCCAGCACGTCCGTCGGCACCGTCGGCGAGGCGCCGAACAGCGTCTCGGCGATGGACTGCGTGCCTTGAAGCTGACTGTTGAAGGCGGCGATGGCGACGGCCGGCGAGTTGCCGTTGTTCTTCTGGAAGTGGACGAGGCCGCGCGGGAAGACGAACACCTCGCCCTTGCAGACGGTGCGGCCGAAGAGCCTGTTGGCCGTGGTGATGAAGCCGACGTCGAGGGAGCCCTCAAGCACGAAGATGATCTCGGTGGCGCGCGGGTGGGTGTGCGGCGGGTTCAGCCCCCACGGCGCGTAGTCAATGCGCGCGATGGACACGCCGAGGGTGTTGATCCCCGGGAGCTTCTCCACGTTCGCCGCCGTCACCACCGACCCCACCGCGTTGCCGGTGTTGCCGGGATTGGCAATCCCGTCGAAGAAGAAGTCGTTCACCGTCACGTTCTCCGGCCTCTTGCACGGGAACCCGTTCAGCCGCAGTGCTGCACGCACGCACGCACATATATCAGCTATTCTTCTGGTGGTCTAATATATACTACTATACGCTTGGAATTAATTGTTGTTGCACACAATGAAGAAAAGACGAGTGACCGATCACTTACGGCCCTCGAGGGATTTGTAGTCGGCGACGCAGATGTCCTGGAGCATGTCAGGGTCGCCGGCGAGCGAGGTGGCGGCGAGCGCCAGGAGGACGGCGAAGGTGGCGAGGAGCTTGGCCATGCTAAAAAAGTACTCGACTTGCTGATCGCGCTGGCTAGCTAGCTAGCTGTGGATAGTTAAGTAGCTAGTGTTTCGACTGCAGATGACGAGGAGAGGAGGGAAGCGGGTATTTATAGGGGCAGGTAGCGCAATATAGACGCGATCGATCGATCGACGATGAATGCTTGAATGGACAATCGCTGTCCGTGCCATTTTGTCGGAGAGAGAGATCTAGTCTAGGAAATAGTTAAATTTCCGCTTTCTAAACGGAGCCTTAGGTGGTAAGTCAGAGATGTAGAGAGCACACTTGTTTATTTGAACTGATGTTATTTGACTCCCCTTATTGAATCTAATTATACCATATAATGTAGTTAGTCCCTGTCATCTCTAATCCCTAGCTCCGCCATTGCACGCACGCACGCCTGCATGGATGAGCGACGGACAAAGACGCATTCCTCTGTGTGCCTGACGATCGATGAGGAGATCGATCAATCCGGACCGGCCGTTCTTCCTTCCTCTCCTTAGTTGCATGAGTAGATCGATCCAGATGGACCAGCTGTTCGACTAGCGCCGTCGCGCGAGTACACGACGTCTCCGGCTTCGGCGTCCCACTCCCACTCTCCCCTTTCGCCTCCGGCGATCCCAGGACTTACAAGAGCCTTGGAGGTCGGCACGTGCGGGCCTCGTCTTTCTTGCCGAGGACGGTGCGGATCTTGGCGATCCCCACGATCTCCTCCTTGCGGACCGGCGCGGCACCTCCTTTCGTGGCGATCGCCGCGGGGGAAGCTGTAGGTGGCGCAAAGAAGAGCAGCTCCATGATGTGGTCGTGCCTCTGCCTGAGCTCCGTGGGGTCGTCGAGCGCCGTGATGGCGACGGCGGCGTCGAGGGCCTCGAAGACCTCGGACCCGAACAGCTCCCTCCACTGGCCGAGCGAGAGCGGCGGCGGCACCTCGGCAACCCATAATGCTTCCTCCCCCTTTCTACAATGACTGTGAGTTCCTAGCGTCATTGCTATTGATTGTCTTATAACAATTTCGTCCAAAATCAACCAAATTTTATCCAAATTTGGCCAAATTTCGTCCAAATTTTAAACATTGGTTTGAACACTATCGAAATTTCGAACCGAAATTCCGAAATTTCGGTGATTTCGGTGGTTTCGCCCCCGAGCGAATTTTTTTTAGAAACAAAAAAGTTTTCCCTGGTGTAAGGACGAATATATTAGGGCATCTTTTCACCACCAGATTTGAGATTAATTGACGGGGACATTTTGGCAGAGAATTAATACAACCATGTCTAATGGTCTCTCTTCTACCGATCACACTCCAATCGTACAAGGGTGCAGTAACTGCACGTCTTGCAATAGTATCCCTGAATTACATGCACCACCAACTTAGTTTACGATGTCAGCTACTGCAAATCTGCAACGAAACTAGTCAATGGCAGTATCAGATCAGACTTAAATTTAGGCCCAATTATATTAGTTGATAGGTAAAACTTGCAATAAAAGCATATACAACTATACAAGGTACGTACGCTTAAACATCCATCAGTTTCTCGATCAGATCAGGGTCCGTATGTACGTAGTTACCAAAAAAAACCTTCTACGCGGTGGAACCCATATACTATGTGGGATATATCTCACTAGTAGCTGTCCGAGATCGATCGTGACTTTTGGATCATGATCAGACGGCTAGCCACCGGGGGATCCCCAGTCCACACTACTGCATGCGTTCGTGAGGTTAATTTCCTTCTGGTATACACGTATGTACGTATACGGTACTCTTCATAATGATCAAGGCGTAATTAATTTGGATTAATTAACGTAGTGGATACCGTAAGTAGTAGTCTATATATGCTTCTACCTTGATGAGACGTATAACTAACTTGATGTGCAAGGACTGCCACAGGCACTATACCGTAAGTAGATGTCTGCAGCATGCGTGTGTCGGTGGAGATGAGACGTATCACTAACTTGATGCGTGAACCTGTCGCCTACCGCGTTTTGTTAGAGTATACGTACGTACGTACGTAGTACCTGAGAGTTTTGGTTGTATCCTTAAAGAGTCCCATGACTATACTGCATGGAATTGTTACCAACGGTATAGTCAAGTTTCACCTGGTTTCAACGGGTTTCATCCGTATTTCACATGTTTCATCAGGTTTCAAAAGAGTTTCAAACAGGTTTCAGAAGATTTCTCAAGATTTCAACAAATTTGAATGGATTTCAAATCTAAACTATAAATTTCATCTCGTTTCAAATATGAAATTTGATTATAAATGAGTTTCAGAAGAATTTCAACCGAATTTTAAAATACAAACATCAAAGTTTTGAAGCACATTTATGAGGTTACAAAAGAATTTCAAACGGTTTTTGATGGGTTTGAAATATGAAACTACAAGTTTACTCTAGTTTCAAGCCTGAAACTTGATTAAAAATGAGTTTCATAAGAATTTCAACTGAGTTTCAAAAGACAAACTTCAAATGTCAAAGAGTTTCCATCAATTTCACGGGAAACTTCATGTTTCATTCAAGTTTCAAAAGGACACATCAAAACAGCAAGTTTCAAGAAAGTTTTGAACGAGTTTCATGCAGCTCAAACATCTAAGCAAATAAAATCACAATAAATTCATCCAGTTTCAAATTTGAAATTTGATTATAAACGAGTTTTTGAAGAATTTCATCCGACTTTCAAAAATACAAACATCAAATTTCAGAAGCACATTTCTCAGGTTTCAAAAGAGTTTAGAACGGGTTTCCATAAGGTTTCAACGTGTTTTAACAAATTTTGATAGGTTTCAAATAGAGGTGCCCAAATGGGTCGGCTTACCGAGACACTAAGATTGTTGGTCTTACTTAGGCACAAAGATGGTTCAAGATCGCTCATGGGCGGCCAAGATGGCACGATAGCTCGGGTCATGCCTAGGCCACTACCCCAAAGACGACGGCCAAGACAAGAAGACACGTAATCGGGGCTCGCCTAACACGGCCCTGCACAAAGAAGGCACATTTTTCTAAAAAAATTTTGGGAATTGTTCCCATTTTTTGAATTTTTTCACATTTTCTGATATTTTCTATATTTTTTGGATTTTCTTTTTTTAGTTTTCGGGCTAAGTGGGTCGTAAACGGCCCATTGGGCCAAACAGGATCAGGTCGGCACGGGCGCACGGCACAAGTGGCCTTCGGGTCGTGCTTGCGCCGCCACCTGCATGTGGGTTTAAGATAAAGACGGCCCATTTCCTTCACGGGCCGTGCCAAAATGGGTCGTGCTCGGTCGCATTGCCGTCTTTGGGCTGCACCGGTGATTAATTGGCCATGTCTGGTTTCAAATGTGAAACTACAAGTTTCGTCTAGTTTCAAACCCAAAACTTGATTTAAAATGAGTTTTGAAAGAATTTCAACTGAGTTTTAAAAGACGAGCTTCAAAGTTCTAGAGAGTTTCAACCAGTTCCACAGGAAAATCCATAAGTTTCATTCAAGTTTCAAAAGGAAACAACAAAAGAACAAGTTTCAAGAAAGTTTCAGACAAGTTTCATGCAGTTTCAAACATTTGAGCTTTGGCGAGCATGCGACCATTCGCCTCGTTCTGCAACCGCGACGCTTGCTCGCCTACCGCCTTCTCCAGTGGCTACCACCATGCCTTCGCCTACCGATACTGGTGGAGAGGATCGAGATATCAAACCGAGAAGCATGGAATTTTTGTGAGCTGCTAGTTCCGTACCCTGCTAAATCAAGGGAGAGAGAAGCTTGTGTTCCTCCATGCCCGCCGAAAGCGAGAGAGGAGTGGATATGGACACCAACATATCACAATATCTACAACAGCAAAAACTATCGGCAAAGATACATAAACCGTCAGTAAGTGCTTTGTCGATGACCTTCTCTCGTCGAGATTCCCTATTGGCAATACTATGTAGGGATGGAGGTTCATTACCGACAACCATGTTGGTGCCTTCTTTTGCCGACAAAGTAAACCGTCAAAGAACCATGGTATCAAATCGACATCGGAATCCAAATTGGGTCCATAATTTTGTGGCAAGACTCATGTTGGCTAAGGTGATGGCATAATTTAATTTTTAATTCAATGGATCTAAATTATTCAAATTTTTAGTTTGTACACTTTAGCACACATTCATATCTCAGAATTTTATAATTTGTATGTGTGCACTTTTGCATCCATGCATTCTAAAACGTGAAATATGTTTAAAGTCAATCTCCAACAAATTTATTTGGAACAAGGTGCAACCATCACCTCACAAAAGAAGTACAATCATCACAAAGATAAATTGGAAGATCAAACTCCATTATAATTGCTTTGTAATACGGTACAACATATACGGCTGTCAGACTACATATTTCTAACTGGAATGTAGCATTAATTTGTAATGAAAGAACATCGTGTAAAGACGTCGATGAACCCTAGATTGGTTGGGAGGCCAATGCGACCATCTTGGAACAGAATATGAACCATCACCTGCATATGTGTAGAAAGTTAGATCAGTGAGTGAGAAGATACACGAGGAGAGGATTAATTAAGACTAGAATGCTGCCTACATTTACGGTGACAGAATCGCTTGTCATCATCCTCGATGGCACGAGGGACGGTGCCTGCCGAGCACCCGCAACTTCTGCATGTCAACTCACCAACAACGAATTGGCTGCATGCCGTAGAATGTCGAAACATGATGCAAATGTTGCAGTGGGATAAGATTTTCTTAACATGGGGTACAGCTGTAAGCTAAACCGCCGGAACGCTGGCTATAGAATTTTTTAGTTTTTCTGTTAAAAAGGATGGAAATAGAAAAGTTGGCACGTACATGTCTCATACATGCGAGCTTGCCTATCCATCCGGGGTTAATCTTACCTATTATTATGAGCGGTGGAATTGCCGCTTCCTAGTGCATCCCGTACGCTTGAACCTCCTATCGTCGTGCGACGCTGCGTAATCGTGGATGTTTGTTTCACCGTTTAATTTACGGATCGACCGCTGCGGCACGGTTGCACGTTGCTTCGCTTGCTTCAGCTGGTGGCAGCGTGTTTACGCGGTTCCATGTAGCGCCTTCTATAAACGAAAAAAACAGTGCAGCCTACTAGCTGTGTTTTCCTGTGCATTGATTGCCTTTCTTCTATGCGCTGAGTCCAAACATACACGTCGTTGTTTCGCATGTCGGCCTATCGTTGGTCAATAGCCGTTGCTCGGCGTCCCCCCACGAAAGTTGTTCCTGGACGTGCACCGTCAAATCAATCCGACTTGCTTATCAGGCTTTCGCGGCACGAATGCACTTTCGCCCATGCGCTCGGTCCACACGAGTCCGTCGCTATTTCGGCTTGTGTTCTGCCATCGGTCCATAGCCGCTGGTCGTCGTGCCCTCGTGCGTTGTGTGGAATTATCGGAGAGACCTTTCGCTGAAGCGCGCAATGCCTCTTCTCATTGTTTATTGGCTCCTTTGCCTTCATGGTTTCTCCACCAACTTCCTCTCTACAATTCCTCTTCTTTGCGTTCGCTCGTCCGCTTGGTTGGTTCGTTCTCTCGCTTTTCGTTGGTTGCGTATTTGTTCCAGCCTATTTGACGGCCGCTGCGCCGTTGCTTTCTTGCATGTGGCCCGCACCCTTTTTAGGTGTGGTGATGTGCTCACGTCCCGATCCATGCCGGCCGAGAACGCAGACAGATTGCCTTTTTCGATTGCTGTCTTTGCCTCTCTTTTTTTTGCTACAGACGCTTTCGTCTTGCGCAACTGTTTTAGGCTTTTCATGCTTCGAATTATGCTAATTTATGTTTGCCTTGCACATGGCCTCAGATACCGAAGATTTGTGCTATGTCTTGCAGGTTATATTGGTCGAAGGCTTCAGGGTGTCGGCTCTTATTAGTTGTACATTGGTCCAGAGCATTCGGTCATGTGGATAATCTCCTTGTTTTCAGTGAAATTACGTTTATACTCTCTCCTCCCTTTGTAGCGAAATTTTCTTTGTACTTTTTTCTTGCCCTCTTGGTGAAACCGTCCTAACAGTGTTTTTTCTTCTTGCCCATTCCTACTATCGTGCATGCTCATTCATGTGTATTTGACCGAGGCTTCAGGTGACGGCTCTAATTGTTTGTAGATTTGTCTGGACCGGTCATTCCTGTAGGTGATCTGCTTGTTTGAACAGAAATTTTGTTTATACTTTTGTCTCCCTATTGGTGAACCTGTACTGACGTTGTCTTTTTTTTTTGGCCCGTGCCTGCTCTTTCTACGTCTTCGACATAGCCCGTTGTTGTTCATGGTGCGCCCGATCCTTTCTATTGGATTATTTATTTGTATTATCATTTTCCTGCCTGGTTTGATTTATTTTTGATTTTGCAGGATCTACTAAACGTCTGATTGTTTAGTCCGCGCCGCCATATGATCATCCACGGATCATACGCTCAGGATAATCGCTAGGTTTGATGTCTGAATGCTAGCTATACTCCGCAACCCTTTTCCATTGTGGTTTCGTCTCACCTGCCCTGCCTGTGTCATAGGTTTCGCTGCAGTAACCGCCTTTAAGTAAACGCTGTGGGTCGTTTCTTTTGCCTTGGATTACAGGTCTCACATCATTACCTTCAATGTTGTCGTTTGCACACTCTGTACTTACGTTTTCCCTACTATTTTCCCTCCTGCGGTATAGTTCTAATGTTTTTATCTTGTTGCTCGTTTACTTGCACATTTTTTTAGAGGTCTTTCCTTCTTTCCTTTAGTGTGCATGTCTGCTTCTATTGCATTTGTTCCTTACCTTAGTTTATCTACTCATGCATGTCTACTTCTCTCTCTTCATTACTGTTACACTCTACTTTCATGTCATGGTATGTCCTCCCAATTTTTTCCTGTTTACTTTTTGTGCCCAGTCATTTCCGAATGTCGAGAGGACAACGTCGCATCGCCACGTCTGGTCGGTCATCTTATGAGACTTTCTTTGTGTTACTTTGCCTCGGGTATTTGATCTTTACTGTCCTGTTTATGGACCTTTTTTTCTAAATACCTTACCTTGCCTATACCAATTCGCAGATGGCCTCTGTCTTGCCTTCTCACCCTGACCCTACAGTACAGTTAGGTAAGTTTGCTTTAGTCCACCTTGCGGTGGTCTAAAGGTGCTGAACAATGATGTACTACCACTACTACAGAACAGACCTTTGGTCGAACTGCCAAATGGGCAATAGTCTCTTGAGAAAATTGCGTCCGGGACCAAAGATCTTTAGTCGGTTGGTAACACCAACCGACTAAAAGTCCCCGCCCAACGGCTCGTGGCGTGCTCGGTGGCGAGCTTTTAGTCGGTTGGTGTTACCAACCGACTAATGTTAACCTTTAGTCCCGGTTGGTACTACAATCCGGACTAAATCTTTAGTCCCGGATTGTAGTACCAACCTGGACTAGGTTGAGATTTAGTCGGTTGGTAACACCAACCGACTAAATGTCCTTCTATTTAAACTCACGCTTGGCGTTAAATCACAGAGCGGGAACGCCGCTGTCGCCCGACACGACCTTGCTTGCTTGCCACCACCGCCGAGCTGCTCATTCACTCAACCGTATTCACCGGCGTGTTCATGTAAGCTCTGATGCTAACCCTGCCGTCCATTATGAAAAATATGAAATGTGAAATTTGAATAATTTTTATATGTTATAAAATTGCCAATTAATTCATAAATGGAACTTTCATGATTTTTGTAGGCCACAATAAATTTCCAAAAATCATGAAATTTGTTTTTCCACTAAGTTACACTGTGAACAGTCCATATAAAAATTTTAAGACTATTTGGACAAAGTTGAATTTATACCTATTTTATGCTTATTTATTTAATTATTATTCCATGAATTTTGTAGGCTAAATTAATGATCCAAAAATTCTGAAAATTGTTTTGCCATCTAATTAGGCTATGAACTATCTGTACAAAAATTTTGGGATCAATCTGAAGACTTTTATTTTTCACCTTATTTAATAATTATTTAAATAAATGAAAAATGACTTTTACATGTGTTAGTTAGGTTAAGCTTTGAGGGTGTTTGATGAGATAAGTCTTATCTTATCAGATCCAACCTCTTGGGTAAAAATAATAAATATTAATTTTGTTTTAATAAATAAGTTTAATATTTAATTATTAAGTAATTAGTTAATCTCTTAATTAGCTTAATCACTTAGTTATTGTTTGCCTTTTGGATTGATTGTTGACTTAGTAATTATGTGATATGTCATATAATGCAGACGATGACACGCCATTGGATGTACAATGTCGATCGCCGCTCCAAAGAGTTCATTGATGGCGTGCATTATTTCTTAAGAGTGGCCGAGGCAAACAAGCGGGATGGTTTCATGTGTTGTCCATGTGCCTGTGTAAGAATTTGAAGGAATATTCTAGCTCAAGGAGTCTTCACTCACACTTGTTGAAGTCGGGTTTCATGCCAAACTATATTTGTTGGACCAAGCACGGAGAAACCAGGTTATAATGGAAGAAGGTGAAGAAGAACAATTGGACCCTAACGACATTATTGCTCAATACGGTGACTTCGATGATCTTGCAATGGGCTAAGTCAAGAAGAGGCAGGGCGTAAGACACACTCGCTGAAGATGATGCTCTTGGTGATGTCATTCGTGATGCACAAAGAGATTGCGAAAGTGAAAAGGAGAAGGCTAAGTTTGACCGCATGCTAGAGGATCACAAGAAATTACTATACCCGTCCACCAAGATGGGCAAAAAAGTTGGGTACAACATCGAGTTGCTACAATGGAAGGCATGAATGGTGTATCCGACAAGGCATTTGGGCAATTATCAAGATCCAAAAAAGATGCTTCCGGCCTAACGAATTGCCCGCCACTACGCACGAAGCAAAAGCAGTCGCTTGCCCTTTGGGATTAGAAATCCGGAAGATACATGCATGTCCTAATGATCGCATCCTCAGATCGTGGCAAGGACTACGAGAATTTGGATGAATGCCCCGTATGCAAAGCGTCGCGGTATAAGATCAGCGAGATGACCTGGCGATGTTGAGGGCGAAGAACGCCCCAGAAGAAAATCCTCGCCAAGGTTATGTGGTATGCTCCTATAATACCACGCTCAAACGTCTGCTCATAAACAAGGACCATGCAAAGTTGTCGCGATGGCACAAAGAAGACCGTAAGGTAGACAACATGTTGAGACACCTGCCGATGGGTCCCAAAGGAGAGCAATAGACAGAGAATTCTTGAGTTTGCAGATGACGAAGAAACCTAAGGTTCGCTTAAGCACGGATGGTATGAATCCTTTTGGGGACCGAGCACTAGTCATAGCACTTGGCTCACATTCTATGTATCTACAACCTTCCTCCATGGTTATGCATGAAGCGGAAGTTCATTATGATGCCGGTGCTCATCCAAGGCCCGAGGCAACCCGGCAACGACATCGATGTTCACCGAGGCCATTAGTTGAGGAACTCCCGCTTATGGAGCAAACCAGTGTACGTATGTGGGATGAGTACAAACAGAACACTTCGACCTGCGAGCATTGTTGTTCGTAATAATCAATGATTGGCCCGCTCTAAGTAATCTTTCAGACGAGATAAACAAGGGATACAATGCATGCACACAATGTTTTGATGACATTGACAAGATATATTTGAAAAATGTCGAAAGGTCGTGTACCTTGGCCATCGCTGTTTTCTTCCTATGAATCACCAACTAAGAAAGAAAGGCAAGCATTTTAACGGTAAGGCGTAACACCGAACCAAGCCTCGCGAACCGAATCGGGAGGATGTACTTGATATGGTCAAGGATGTGCAAGTAGTCTTTGAAAGGGACAAGGCAAATAACCTGTTCGAAGATGCTAAGGGACACGCACCTATGTGGAAGAAGAAGTCCATATTTTGGGAGCTACCCTATTGGCAAGTCCTAGAGGTCCGCAACGCGATCGACGTGATGCACCGACAAAGAATCTTTGTGTGAACTCGCTAGGATTCATGGATGTGTATGGAAAGTCTAAGGATTCACTCGAAGCACGACAGACTTGCGGCAAGATGAAAGAACGAGACAACTCAGATCCAGAGAAGACAGACGATGGACGCCATTACTTAAGACCTGCTAGCTTCACTCTTAGCAAAGAAGAGAAGGAAAGCATGTTTGAATGCCTAAACAAAGATCAAGGTCCCATCTGGATTCTCCTCCAATATAAAGCGATAATAAATGTGCCGAGAAGAAATTCCTACACTTAAAGTCCCATGATCGCCACGTGCTTATGACGCAATTGCTTAGGTTGCTTTAAGAGGAATTCTACCTCCACATGTACGTCGCCATCGTGAAGCTATGTGCATTCCTCAATGCAATTTCTCGTAAGGCAATCAATCCAATGGAACTAGCTACTCTCTAATGATGTGGTTCAATGTCTTGTCACTTTGAGTTGGTGTTCCTCCATCCTTCTTTAATATCATGACACACCTCCTAGTTCACCTGGTCAAGGAGATTAATATTCTCGGTCCTGTGTTCCTACACAACATGTTCCCTTTGAGAGGTTCATGGGAGTCTCAAGAAATATGTTCACCGGCGTGTTTCGCCGAAGGAAGCATCGCCAAGGGCTACGGGACGAGGAGGTCATTGAGTTCTGTGTTGACTTCATTCCCGACCTTGACCCGATTGGTGTTCCTGAATCGCGACACGAGGGAGACTTATCGAAAGGGAACACTAGGGAAGAAAACATATATCAGACGGGGACGATTATTTCAATAAAGCGACTACTACAGCTTCTTCAAAACTCCTCCGTGGTGGAGCCGTATGTCGAGGTACACAAGGAGTTCCTACGATCCCGCTTCTGTGGAAGAATGAAGCTTGGATTAGGCGCCATCACATGGAAACTTTCAGCGGTTGGTTGCGAAAAGAATGTCGTGGTGATGACAATATTGATGAGCAATCAGATTTGTTGGCTAGGCAACCATCGTGGCACATCCTCACGCATAAAGGGTACGAGATAAATGGAAATACATTTTACAATCGTAGCCCAAGATAAAAGGAGCACGAACCAAAAGCAGTGGTGTCCGCAGAGATGCCATGCACCCAAATGGAAAGAGGCAAACATATTATGGCCGATAGAGGAGATTTGGGAACTAGACTACGACCTAATTTTAAAGTCCCTTTGTTCCAAAGGCTAATGGGTGAAGATGACCGGAGGCGGGTAACAATGACAAGGAGTATGGAATGACAACAATGGACCTCAACAATATTGGGTACAAAGACGAACCATTCGTCCTGTCTGGCGATGTGAATCGGTGTTCTATGTGAAAGACATGTCTACAAAACCCAAGAGAGGGAAAACGACGACAAATCAACCAATGAGCTAAAACGCCACATAGTTCTTTCAGGAAAAGAAACATCGTGGGAATTGAGGACAAGTCGACAAGTCAAGATTATGAAAGGGATGACCGAATCCCGCCTTCAAGTGACCAAAGACCCAAGCATCCGCTAAATGCCGAGGACACTCCATGGTTACTAAGATGATCATAACCAAGGGTCATACGTCAAGAAGAAGTTCACCATCGTGTCCGCTTGATATATAGTGATGTTTAATAAATAGTGTGTATTAGAGATTTTATGTAATAATTGTAACTTCAGATGTTTCTATCATATTTTTCTTGTTTTTATCATTTCAAATGAAATTCCTATTCGATAAAAGGACACATGTACCTCTGTGAAGCATGTCTTCTCCACCGTGTCAAAATGACTTGAAATTTTTTAGCAAGTATTTATGCCTTCAAATGAAATTCAACTTGTGGTTTGAGCCCTTCATTTTGTTTATAGTTGGCTCTTCACTTCCCAAACTTGTGGTCACTATAAAAGTCGCTTGAAATGTCAATAAGATAAAAGGAAATGCAACTATTATTTTTAAAAAATTTATGCCTAGTATTTAATTTACTATGCATTTAACAAGAATTAGCATATTTATACAAATAAACTTAATACAAAACCCAAACTGTGAAAACTGTATGAATAGAATAGTGGGGACCTTTAGTCCCGGTCCCAGACACGCTTGGGACTAAAGGTCACACACTCGACTAAAGGTTCTCTCGAAAATATGTCCTCACAAGAAACCTTTAGTCCCGGTCGTGGCACCACCCGGACTAAAGGTCCAAATTTTAGTCCGTCCCCAGATACCACGCGGGACTAAAGGTCTTTAGTCCGGTTGGTAATACCTTGGGACTAAGGTCCACCTTTAGTCCCGGTCCAGACACACGCGGGACTAAAGGTCTTTAGTCCCTGTTGGTAATACCGCCCGACTAAAGGTCCCCATCAAGATTTACAACAAAGTGGCTTCTTCCTTCTTCCACCCCTTCCGCCTCCCTCGCCGTCTCCTCGGCTCCAGCTTCGTCGCGCCCGGCCTCCTCCTTCCTCCCGTGGCGCCCCACTCCCGCCACCACCTCCACTCGGCTCCTCCTCCTCCGCCTCAGCCGCCCTGCTCCTCCCTCCTTCGGATCCGGATCCGTCCCGGCTCACGCCAAGAAGCGGCCACCACCGCCCGAGTCAAGACTCCTCCACGCCGGTGAGCTCCTCTGTCTCTTGTCGCATGTGCATTTCTCTGCAGCTTGTCAAATTATTTTTGGGGATTGAAAGGAGACCGATTCTGTAAATAGTGGTCGCCCAAGTTCTTGATGAAGCCACCGAGGAAGAGATTAGCAGTAGCTTCTCTTGCAGAGATGTGCTTGAGTCTCCGAGGTTAGGATAGGCCTACCATGAAACAAGTGGAGATGGCTTTGCGGGTTTTGCAAACAAAAAGGTTGAACTCGTGCTATGTTGATCCAGAAATGAACAAGAGAAGGAACCATTGCTAAGTACAAGAGAAAAATCTAGTTCTCATTGTTGGTCGTTGATTTCAATGCTAAAGCTAATTTGCCATCCGAAAACACCAAAGGTGTTATATGTATATCTTTGAGCAAGAGTTTGTCATATGCATGCCGGAGTATCACGCTAGGATGTGTATATGAAGTTTCTACATATTTAGTTATCGATCCTATACCGTATGGTGTGCCCTCGATTTCCCTTTTCATGAAGAAAGTACCATATATGTACTTTTTAGGTTAAGCACCATGTAAGTCACTAGTCATGTAATCGATAGTGCAACTTTTACTTAATAGACTGCTCAACAAACTATTGTACCAAGTTTGTATGATCCAATCTACTCAAGTTTTCTAGCTTGACGTGCCCAACACCGTAATTGGCAAAGTTGGGGTTAGAGTCATTTTGTACCGATAGCCAGAAAGTAAAGCATCAAACAAAAGCAAAGACTCATTTTGGTACTTGGTAAGTATACAAAAGATCATAATTGAAGTCAGAATCGAACAACGAGGTTAAGTATTTAAACCGCACATCGTAATATACAGGATCTAGATGTAGCATAGAGGCCGAGTATTGTTAGATAATCTTTGTTTAGGAAATAGTTTCCATTTAGGATTTTGCTTTTGGAGTTGGAGTTGGAGTCTTGCTTGGTTTAGTTGTTTGAGTCAAAGTCGGCCGTAAAGCGTGAGTGTATAAAAGAACGGTATTAGTCAGATTAGCGCCATGTAAAGATAGAACCAGAAGCTAGCAATGTAAGAGTTGAGAAGTGAGAGAAAAGCAATAAGAAGAAGAGAAAAGAGAAACGCCGATGTAATACCGCCTCGACTAAAGGTCCCTCAAGATTTTTAAGCAACAGTGGCTTCTTCCCTTCTTCCACCCCTTCCGTCTCCCTCGTCGACTTCTTTTTCTTTTTCTTTAATTGTTTCATTTTCTTTTTCTGTTATAAATGAGTTATTTATGCAATTATTGAATGTCGTTAATTATCGTTAAATACCATCAATTGCATTAATTGTTGTGAAGAATTACTTGTGTGCAAATTGCCATCAATTGTCGTCAAATGTCGTTAGTTGTTGTCAATTGCACTCATTGTCGTTGAGATTACTTGTGTGCAAATTGTCGTTAAATGACATCAAACAAGCCATCATTTGTGTAATGTACCAAAAATCTACGCTGTTTGAATTTGTTTAAAAATATGGAATTTTTAAAACTTTTGGAGACAAACTGTTGATATTCAAGTTTTCGGACTTTATATTGGAAATAGTTGTTTAACAATGAAACTTTAGAAAAATGAAACCATAAAATCTGGTCTAGACCGAAACCATCCGCATCAGCCCGACCTCTCCTTTTTCTTTTCCTTTTCTTTTCTTTTCTTTTTCCTCCCTTTTCTATTCCTTTTTTCTCCTTCTCTTTTCTCCTTCCCTGGCCCACCCGCCACCTCTAGGGTGCCACAAGACGTCGCTTTGCCGCCACAGAGCTATGTCGCCGACGTTCTCACCCAACCTCCGCTCAAGGGTCTGCTCTCCTCCTGTCGAGTCGTCGCTCACACCTCCTAATGACCCCATCATGTCACAGGCTCACGCCACAAGATAGAAGCAGCAAGGCCGCTCTCCCCGCCAGAGGGTTTTGTGCGAGAACTTGCGCCCGCCACACCATTGTTAAGTCAAGACTCGCTCCCTCCCTTCCTCCGCCCCCATTCATTCCCCACCCCTTGTCCATTTCCCTCTCGCCGAGCTCACCGAGCAAGGTCTCTCTGCTCCGATCGCCATGAGCACCATGCCGCCTAGTCGCACCATTGAGCTACGGCTAGCCCCATCGTGCCATGAAGACCACCTCGATGCCCTCGACCTCCTCGGCCACCCACCTCCCTCCCTGTGCTCTGCCTTGGCCGGAATGGCCACACCACCAACGTCTTCCCCAAAGCCGACCGCCGCCCACTTGTTGTTCCGGCCGCCGGTGAGATTCTCCCCATCTACTGGCCCAAATGTGTCCCAAAGAACCTCCTCAAAACCCCTCAATCAATTTCAGGATCGATGCAAGGAACTCGCCACTTGTTGTTTTTTCTTTTGTCGATGCATGTCACGAACCGCACGCCACTTGATGCGTAAATCATAACCCGATCACGAACCGCTCTAACGCCCTACACATATATTTGCGTAAATGGTCAATTAATGACAACATGGACGATGCCATGATGGATATTATCAACAATGACGCCTTACAAGGTGCCCAATTCAAGGTGATGACAACAATCAAGAAGTAGATGACGGAGTCAAGATTTTGCCGATTATGAAGATGAGCAAGACAATGTCAAGTAGGTCTATCTACAATCTCTTATGTATACATGAAATTCGAATAATTTCATTTGTCGATAAATATATTTATTTAAATCTTTGTGTTTCTACATTCGTAGCCCTCTGGATCGACGACAACAACGGGAAGAGTAGAAATGTACGAGGTCCAAGAAGCCGTTGGAGGGTCGGTTCATTCTCTCGCAATTCGAGGAGCATACAGCAAAGTACTTGGACCACATGCACGTAAATTTGTCACCATCGTGGGTACCTTTGTAAGGGACAGATCCCGATCAATGCTCGTGAATGGAAGCAAAAGAAAGTTGCTCCTCATATTAGTTTTGTCTCCGATCGTGACAAGGCACTAGTTTGGCAAGATGTCCTTCAACATTTCGCCGACATGTAAGATGAAGCTTTGAAGGAGAGAGTTAGGAACTGGCTATGAAGAAGATGGCCACACAATTCCAAAGAGTTGAAGAAGAAATTGTACAACACATTTATCGTGAAGAACCCGACGCCAGATTTCAACACTAAGGCCTACGCTGTTGAGGCCGTTTTGGGATGAGTTTGTACAGCTCAAGACATCGGATGAGGGTGAGGCACGGTGAGAAGGAACCAATGAATGCCCGACAAAAGCAATACCACCATCACTTGGGATCGTGGCTACAGGAGTGCCATTCCTAAGTGGGAAAGAATGGAACGGAGATTCTTGCCAAGGGATCGAACTGTAATCAATCAACTCGGCCCGAAGCGCCAAGTATTGGTTTTTCGGTCATGGGGAAGCCTCGACCTAGAGACCTGAAAGATAGTGTATGGCGAAAACTCCAAAGAGCAAATTAAAGATTTGCTTATGCTCGAGGCTTACCGAGAGTGGCGGTGGCACCTAACGAGATAAGGATGAGCCGACATACGCCCGGAGAGTATCAACACTGCATGCAACAAGAGGCTATGGGGAGGTGTCGGGAGCATGCCTTCCCTAAAGACAAAGCCACCTATAGAAGCCGCCAGAGAAAGAAGTACGAGGAGGCAGAGCGGATGCGCAGGATGGAGGAAATGGTTCGTGAGTCACGGAAGTGGCTCGTGAAGCAAGAGAGCGAGAAAAGCACTTGAAGCCAAAATGAATGAGGAAATCAAAAGGCAAGTGCAGATAGCAAGAAGTTCCATCCAAAGGCAAATCGATCACAACCGGAGTCAACATCAGCCCCTAATCGCTTGAAAAGGGCCATGCCTCCACGGAGGTGCCAAGGATTCAAGATGACGCAGGTCAAGGCTTCGTGGATGACATCACCGATCCTCTCACGACATGTGAGCTGCACATTCCAGAGGGAATGCCACACCATGGTGGCTATCGGTGTTGTATCTCAGACGACCCTACGAAGACACCAAGATGCCATGGGGCATTAATACCTCCCGGATATGCTAGCGCCTCTGTGGATAGAGTTGTGAAAGGTAATAGCAATGTGCCTCTTGACATTGAAGGAGGTGATGGGGAGAAGACTTTAGGAGAAGCGGAGAAGACATTCATATGTTGGCGCAAGCGCTATATCATTATTCCGGGCGCCACCTCCTCCTCCTCAACAACCTAACCCTAGGTGCGGATGAAAGTGAACTAAACATTTTTTCACTAATTATGTATTGGCTTAAATAACGGTTTACTCATACCACGTTGTTTTCACAAACAGAACCTCCCCAACCTAAGTCCAATTATCCATTCACCACCGTCACAAAGTTGCGGGCGATGACAATGAAGTGGAAGACACGGCCGCATCCCCACCGCCCCATCGCTCCACGGCGGCTCCAACGCCGACGCCGCCACGCCGCTTCCATCGCTTCCACGGCTGGCTCCAACGCCGCCATCGCCCCATCGCTTCCACGGCGGGCTCCAACGCCGCCATCGCCGCTTCCATCGCTTCCACGGCGGCTCCAACGCCGACACCGCCGCCCTCCGCCAAAGAAGAGGCGCACCCATTAACGGCAAGCGCGGCCCCACCGCCAAGAAGAAACCTCGTGGAGAACACCACTATTTCTAAGACGCATTTAAACTTTCCTATGAGAAGATCGCCGAGGAAATAGATGCTTCAAAGGAAAACAGATGTGGACAGCTTCGCGAAAGTCAAGGCTAAAAGTGAAGCGGTTAAACCCCGAGAAGCCAGATTTCTTCAGACGCCCGTAAGTTCTAAGGCAAAGGGTGGACGCCACGAGAAAAAGTTACGTGCTCGTAAGGATTCGCCACTATCGGACTATGACCGCACTCTCACGAAGTCAATTGAGGAGGCGAAGAAGAAAGAGAAGAGAGCACGGAAGGGTGTTGCACACTCGGGAACAATCACAACAATCAATGCCCCGCTTAGTTATTGGGAATGAATATGGTTCAAACACTAACGCATAGAACAGATATCCGAATGTGCATTTGGATCAACTTGATGAATTTTTCATGAAACCGGTCTAAGCATTTCAAATTCTCATGAGCACACATCAAAAGTGCTCCGAAGTTGATAATTGGAAGAAGGAATATGTATATGGCAAGAGTCTATACAACCCCGAGAAGCTCATGGAACTTCGTGACGCAAATGTACTTGTTAAACCAAGTGGTACATGGCGGCGGTGTCAGTAAAAGCGGATGACTTTATTTGCGCCAAAATTAGAAACCATCATTACTTCCGTATGGCGACATTATAATGGTTCGCTTTAATGAGTTACACCAGCTATGCCACATGAACGCTCTAGACAAATCTCTCATCAGCTGCTTTTGTCTGTACGTGATTCTTTCTTTTAATAATCTCACTCTAGCATATGTATATGTATAAGTAATTATCCTCACACTAGCTAGCATGTCTATACATATGCAGAGACATGATGAGAGACCTCACACGTAGAAACGACAAGAACATTGGTTTCATTGATCCATATATCGATTCAAGGACCCAAACACTCCCTACGATCAATGGAGACCTCAAACGGAGAGGAATTTCCTGAGGTTCTTGATCAACCAAAAGAACAAAAGATTTATACTCTTCCCCTACAACTTTGGGTGAGTGTTGTTATCGTGTGCACATTTTACTTTACTTACTCAATCCAACATAAAGATATATATGTTGACTCTATAAACAAATGCAATTTTCATCGATAATCGATTGTCTTCGATCTCTCCGACGGTCATTTGCTAATCTATGACTCGTTGAGAAAACCGCAGAAGATTACCAAGATATGATAGACATTATCCAGGTAACTTCGATCTTTAAATATTTATTCCTCGCTCTTTAACTCGCAATAGTTAATTAACGATCCAATTATTAAGGTGGTTTGGGCTTGGTTCGTTCACTACACCGTCCGGATCCGAAAGCGCCACTTCCGATCCACACCGACCGGATGTAAGTTGTACTAGCTCCCCGCATCTTTACCTTATCATGCTTCACCACGCTACGGATGACGAGAGTAATCTTTTTATATCGCATGTTGGTTCTCTACAGCACCACCAGCAACAATTTGTGTGGATACTACGCTTATGAAGTTCCTCATGGTGTATGCAAAAGAACCCATCTACAGATGCGTAAAGTACGTAATAAGTATATATAATAAATCCATTTTATTTATTTGTTGCTATTAAATAAATCTTATGTATATTAATACTTTTTCGCTTAATGCAAATTGAAGGAGATATGGTTGAAGGAACAGTGTTGGATATGGACCGCCTCAAAGGAATTCAAGAGACAATCGCAGATTTCTTAATGAGCATGTCCTCAAGCCCTAAGACCGAAGTTCTACTTTAACCCGATGAACAATTGAAGCCAAACCAGATTTAACATTTGTATGACATTTAAGTGGAGGACAACATTTGTGTTGTAAATACCAAGGATGCATGAATAATGTTGTAAATTTTATGTGCATATATATATATATTATACATATATATAGCTCCATAATATATATAGTTTCATACTTTATTTGTGTGTAATAATGTTCCAAACTAAATTATATGTGGGCGATACATATATTAGCAAATAAGAATACGATTTGAAAACCTAATGTAATTGTAAAACCAAAATCAATAATGAATTGAAATGGAAACAAAAAGAAAAAAAACATTTTAGTCCCTGTTGGTAATACCAACCGGATTAAAGCCCCCGTGGTTCAAATTTCAAAGGACCTTTTTGTCCCTTGGATTACTAACCGACTAAAGGTCGGCCTTTAGTCTCGGGTCGAACATTTGGATTTTAGTCCCGGCTGGTATTACCAACCGACTAGTTGTCGGTTTTAGTCCCTGCCTGGGACCCGGACTAAAGGTGAGACATTTAGTCCCGATTTCCTAGTCCCGCCTATAATCGGACTAGAGGCCCTTTAGGCCCGGACCAAAGGTCTGCTCAGAGTAGTGTACCTATCCAATCCTTCGCATCACATGCTCAGATTTTGCATCTCATGCGCTTGCCCTTCAACTGTAACATTTATTTCGTCACCTTTACCTCTCGCTACATCTACTTACCAACCTCCTATTCTTATTCCTTTATCTTTACTTCCATGTGTACCTACACTACCACTTGTAGGCCACTCCGCTCAGCCTCAATGCTATTTCAGACCAACAAAAGAATACCTATGTTCTATGCCATCTTCCTATTCTTTGTTGTTTACATCTATCAATTCTTCATCCGCTCGCCCTTCGCAATTGCATCAGAGGAGACCATTTTACCATCTCGGCATCCTAAAACTACACGCTGAAATCGAGGAGGCGTCAGGAACAGCAGCAATTGCTTTTGTCGCTTTTCAGTTGTATGATAGACTCCTATCATCTATAAGTTGTTGCATGCATTTCCCTAATATTTATTTATACGTAAAAAAATACATGTTCTTGCGCTTATATCTTCCTTATTTCTTTTCCGATACCATTGTGCGAGGCCACGCACCCCATAATCCATTTGTTGCCCATGTCTTTTCCTTGCCTACCGACTATATCAAAATTCTTAAAGGTAAGTTTGTATAGTATACTTTCCCATTTCCACATAACACCACTCTCGCCACGGCCATGCACATTTCATCTTATCTCATCTCTAATGGCTTAAATCATTTCGCCTATTTGTAGCAACATATCCAAATTTATTCTACTACGGTTCACCGGACTATGTCTGCAGTCATTGCTCTGCGATTTTCTGGTACCAAGAGAGACTACGTGGTGAGAATGCATTCACTCAAAGACGGATAGCTTATATCTTATGCTGCCGAAATGGTAACATCTCTCTACCACCCTCCAAGCCATGGTCGGACCCTTTTAAGGATCTTGTTTGCTTCAACGTTGGTCCTTCGTGTAATCATTTCATGCGTCTGATCAGAGATTATAACTCTCTCTTCGCATTCACTTCGCTGGGTGTTAATATCGATAGAAGCATTAATACTGGTGCTGGGCCTTATGTTTTTTGCATAAACGGTGTTGTTCACCACCGTATTGGCTCACTGCTCCCATCTGATGGGAAACACCCAAAATATGCTCAGCTCTACATATATGACACTCAGAATGAGCTCCATAACATGCTCGCTATTTTTGATAGAGGTGCAGGTCGCTGTGAACAACCAGATCCTTCTATTGTTGATGCTCTCATTACTATGTTGGATCACTGCAATCCATTAGTAAGGCTGTTCAGAATGGCTAGAGATAGACCGCTTTCTCCGCATGCCCCATACATTAGCTGCTCAACCGATTGGTTCGACAATTCACATTCCAACCGCTACACCCTTCCATCTTCTTTAGAACTAGCTGGTCTAATTGTTGGAGACTTCCTACCGATGTCTCAACCTTTGATGTGATTGTCCACAACCAATCCGCGAATTCCGTAATATATCGCCGCTTCATCCAAATTTTTAATGGCTTTGCAATATCCTCTTCTATTCCCGTGACAAAGGACAAGGGTTTCCACGGGTATAAAATTGAGATAGATCGATGATCTAAGAACTACAATGTGTGAAAATGTTTCCATGCTTGAGTTCTATTGCTACTATTTACACTACCGCTTGCAAGAACCTAATCCTTTCACTTGTTCTCGGGAGACCGTCCCACCAGATTATTGTCAATTTTTTCTTGTGTTGAGGAAATAGGCTTTCTTTCCATACTTTCAACCAAGATAAACTCCGCCGAACACATACCAAGGAATAACAAATGTCGGCGCAAGGTGTCAAACCGAAAAGATGTGGACATAAAATGATATTGCTCGCTAGCTTCACCGGTAGTAGAAGATACATGGTACAAAATTACCATCACTCAATGGCTTTATGCCGCATATGGTGCACCGTGACTTATTTAGTACATTCACATGCAATCTAAAATGGGTGAGATACTCGACGACTGGTCATGAACCTAGTCAAGGCCCTCTCGATAGATCCGATGTCGTTACTCGAGTGTACCATATGAAACTACAAGAGTACCTCGCTAACATTAAAGATGGCACCGCTTTGATCGCTCGTGTAGGTGACTTCTCTTATCCACACATGGCTTCAGCCTTTGTTTCAATCAACCTTTCTAAAAAATTTCACTTTATCCTCGTGGGTACAAGAGTGTATACTATGTAGTTCCAAAAAGAGGGTCACCATGTGCATGTGCTTAAATGGTTGAAAGACCCACCCAATTTCCCTACACCCGCTTTCATTGATAGTCTTATTACAACGGAGATACCAATGTTCTTACAAATCCACTTGGATATGCTTTGGTTGAAGAATTCATGATGCATGGCCCTTGTGGGGATCAAATCACAAATGCCCTTGAATGAAACAGGCAAATGTACAAAATGGTATCCAAAGAGATTCCGAATCTAGACTACTGTTGATGAGGATGGTTTTCGATATACCGTCATCCCGTGATGATGGCGATTCATTATCAAGCATGGTGTTAGGCTTGACAATAGATCGCTTGTCCCTTATAATTTGTCATTGTTTAAAAGTGCTGTGCACATCTTAATGTTGAGTGGTGCAACAAGACAAACCTCGTGAAGTACCTATTCAAATATGTCATGAAAGGTCACAATTGAGCCTCTATGTCATTTCATGTTAACAACGATTCACAGTCCACATCAGCCCATGCCC
This sequence comes from Phyllostachys edulis, assembly GCA_036346405.1. Classification (NCBI taxonomy): domain Eukaryota; kingdom Viridiplantae; phylum Streptophyta; class Magnoliopsida; order Poales; family Poaceae; genus Phyllostachys; species Phyllostachys edulis. The sequence continues at coordinate 126,333 of JAYEVD010000111.1, forward strand.
AACCTCCTTGTATTGATGAGATTTAATATGTAAAATCTCAGATCTATCAACCTCGTGAAGCAAGTCGGTGACTCTTTGGGTTTGAGATCCATGCTCACACACCTTCAGTTGAACGATTGGCTATCCATCTGCCTACCATGATCAGATTTTGTTCACTAAAACCTCAGATCTAAACAATGTCCTCAAGGATCCTAACGCAACTAAAAGCATGTTGACTGAATGGTTCGTGGCCAACCAACGACATGTCGCCGCGAGAGACTATACTTACTGTGAGTTCCCAACGAAATGGACTTGGAACTCCGATCGTAGGTTATGGTCGAGTCGAAAGCGAGGCACCAAAATTGGAAGGATGATGCATGTCCACCAAGGTACAAAGTAGCTTTTCTATCTTAGAATGTTGCCCACGCCCTGCACGAGGCGCTCTTGGTTATGAGGACCTCGAACATACCAGTAAGTAATCGCCTATGACACTTTTCGTCAAACATGTCAAGCACATGGTCTCATCGGTGATGACATAAAATGGTTTTCTCTTTTCAATGAAGCTATTGTGTGGGCGACATCTTCACAGCTCAGGAACCTCTTTATGGTTGTCGCCTAGTATAGTGACATGGGCAATGTACGCCTATTGTTTGATAGATATCGCAAAATATGGCTAACGATATCACCCATAGGATACGCCGCCACTCGGTGTTTGTAATTGTGCGCAGACACGACCATAGACTATAGGTGCAACTTCTAAAAGACCTTTCCTCACTTTTCTCGAATAATGGCCTCATTTGTCATCGTGATGATCTTCCGATCCCACTCGATGGATATGAGAACAAATTTTGTCAAAAGATCGATCATCAAGAACTCTCCTATGATAGAGTATAGCTAGAAGCACGCCGCTTATGTACGATTATCTAAATACCGAACAATGATTGATCTATGATAGGATCATGCATTCGGGCCACATAATGCACTTTGTTTCTATTTTGTATCCGCCATGGTGGTACAAAGGAGAACTTTCTTGTGGAATTCTATCATTTCACCGGATTAGATCAAAAGGCAAGATAGTCCTTATGTTGCTTCATCCGAGTCGCACGGTGGTAGAACAATTTCACTCATGCTTTCGGATCCCACTAGACATAGTTGATCGAAGTTTGTCTAATATTTGTCGTGGAACTATGTCGGAGACCTAATAAGTAGATCTACCTTGATCTTGTGGGACGAAGCACCAATGACACATAGACGCCGCTTGAAGCGCTTGATCGCACTCTCGAGACATCCTATCCTTAGATAATGACTTAAATGCGATATCCCTTCAAGAGAAAGCCCTGTTATCCTAGGTGGTGATTTTAGATAGATATTACCGGTTGTTCAAGGAGGATCCCGTCGACACTATTGTGGCTTGCCTTATCAAATCTCCGCTAGGAAGCATGTCCAGATCCTTCGCCTCACCATAAACATGCGTCTTATGACTTCATCAATTCACACTAATGAACAAATTGAACTGCCGAATTTGCTCAATGGATCCTCGTGTTGGCGAGGGTCGCCTACCTACATACAAACAAACAAAGTAGACAAAAGCTTCATGGATAAAGACCCCATCTAACTCGCTTCTAGCACCCGCTAACGATGATATTTCGTCCATTATCGATACTATTTATGATAAATTTCATGATAATTATACCTCCATCCCTTACCCACGGCCCGTGCTATCATATGATCTCCACTTAATGTTACCGCTGACAAGATCAATGCTTCCATACTTCCAAAGGTGCCAACAGTTTTAGAGAACATCTCGGCCAGATACGGTTAGCGATATGGCCACCAAACATCGATATCAATTTGTTATATCCAATTGAGTTCCTAAACTCGATCAAGATCAACAATTTCCAAGAACATTGCCTCTCCGAAAAAATATCACCCTCGTTGTCCTGCTAAGAAACATCAACCAATCAATGGGTCTATGCAATGGGACCTACCTTTAGTGACTAGACTGGGAGATCTGTGTCCTTGAAGCTACGATCATGACAGAACACATACAGTGAAACCGTCGCCTACCAAGAATTGAGCTTCCATTCAAAAAGCCAAAATGGCCTTTCACACTAAAATGCCGTCAGTGTTCCCAGTTAAACTATATTATGCTTTGACCATCAATAAATGCCAAGGCCAAACTCTAGCTAAAGTCGGTGTATGTTTAAAGAATGTCGTGTTCACACATGGTCAGCTATACGCTGCCATATCAAGAGGCACATCAAACGAGGGCTTACTATATTGATTGAAAATAAGACGGCTCACCTTGCTCAGACACGAGGAATATTGTGTACGATGATGTAATGGGATATATGTGAAACTCTATTAGGTCTGTATTTATACTCAGTCTTTATACTATCAGTCAATTCTCGCCCATTCGCTTTATTGTTAGTACATATGGCTCTATGGTTAGTACATTATGCTGATTTCATCTCACGTAAAATACATTGAATACTCTTCGATTCTGCCCACACATCCACGTTCTTTGAGTCTTGCATTTTTCTATCGTTTACAGTTCCAATCCTGGATAATGCACTGAACTTTTCAACTATTGTTCAAATGCATTTAGTCTGCAAACTCATTTCTAGCTTCATTGCTGCTTCGAAATCCTTTAGTACACACATATATTACCGAAGCATATACTTGCATTGCCTATCTTATCTGTTACATCGCTCTGATTATCATGCTCGGTTTCATAGCAACGCTTGTTGGCATGCAGCATGCAGTACACAATGCTCAAGGATGTTACACAACAATCACACTGCTGGCGTATCCGTGTGAGAGTGACACGCTTCTCACACTATACTGACGATGGTCCAGCTCAAAAGATCCTTCGCCGTGATTTCGTGCTCATAGATGAACAGGTACATCTCACTGTTATTACTTCTGTTGTGTATGATATCGCTACTATTCGTTTCCCCATCAGGGAACAACTATGGAAGCTCAGATTCCAGAACGACACCTTCACCTTTTCAATTCAGCACTATGCGAGGACCATGTCTACTTCATTCAGTATTTTGAAGTAGCTAATGCTAAAGATTCGTATCAAACTGTTAATTGCCCTATCATGGCTCGCTTTACTAGACACACAAAACTCACTGAAGTGACAGCTGTACCACCAGATTTCCCACTATGCATACACATTGGTTTCATTCGATATACTCAGATCACGCATCGGCCAGAAGCAAATTCTGTCAGGTCACAGCCTTGTACTACTACGTATAGTTTTATTTATTACAAATACCATAGCCTTCTTTCTTCTGACCTGCAACAATGTTTGTTTTAAAAGATACAATTGGCTGATCACGGGGATCTCACACGTCAAAACAGTCCTTGCACGAGGTACCATGAAGCCAGTTCGGAATATAAACATCACCGATGGAAGGTACTCCTCTTTCATGTCAGGATTTTTTCGTTGTTACTATTTTCCGA
>JAYEVD010000752.1:0-85307 GCA_036346405.1 Phyllostachys edulis
CGAAGTCCTAGTCGACTTCTGAACACCTCTGCTCGATACTTCCGTTCATTGCATGGTCTGCTGGAGAATTTCGGATACCGACCTACGAAGTTGTAATAAAATTAGGCGTTCTCGCTAGAGCGGGATCGGAATTATTTAACATGTTTTGAATACGCCATAAGTTTTATAGCGCTATCGAAGGTCTCGTGGTTCATCTTGTACGTAGGTGTCGCTTTGTCTGAACCTTCCCCGACCTTCGGATTTGTTCGTCCGTCTACCACCTGGGTGGGCGATGCGAAGCGAAGTTAAGCGATTGACGCCGATTAGCTCCGTTGCCTCCGGAAGTTGGTGCTTGACGGCTCGGATCATCTCTAACAACACGTGATGGCGTGGTAGAGAGCGTAGGACCGTGCAGGGCATCTTGATCTTCATCTCCGATCGCGTTGACCTCGTGCTTCCAGCATTGATCTTCCGATGAGCTTCCATCATAACTAATGGAGAGCTTGTCAGCGCTTCTGCCAGAATCTTCCACGATGGAGATCGGTCGGAGATGAGCACTTCCTGAGGTCTTCTCAGCCTGATCCGACGAACCGCCGATCGTATGCTGAGTGTGATCATCCCCACATGGCCTACGACCAGTGGAGGTTTCATCGACACCGCTATCGGTGACGGTTGACTCGAATTGCCGAAGTCAAGGAGAGTATCTTTCACCATGATTTCATCAATGGTATAGAGTTTTCCGGGTGATGGAGCTGAAATTTCTTCACCTGTTTCGACGGTCGAGAAGACCGGGCTTGAAGAGATCCTCTGGCATTCCGAACTGGTCGGAACGGCCGGTTCTCCTGGTTGCGCCACCGTAGTGGCGGCGCATCTTCATCCATCCGATCGACCTCGCTAACGTCGCGACGTGCGAGCCGGATGAGGAGGATGACTCGCCATTTTCTTCCATGGCGGATACATCCTTCCATGTCGAGGTTGGCGTAGTCCGCCAAATCGAACCGCTTTTCCTCATCCCAAACTCCGGGCATAGTCGCATGAGCGATTGCAGGAGTTTTTGGCGAGATTTTCTTGAGCTAAAAAGAAAATTTCTTTGAAACTTACGCCTTCTTCCCGCTGGACGGCGTAATTGTCGACGATCGAATCGCCGATCTTACGAAAATAAACGAGGAAAATGATGTGGAATATCCTGGAATGGAATGGGGTAGCTCTTTATTGATATGAACTGGATTTACAAGATGTGGCTAAGTACTACCCCAATTACATCGAATGGAGGAATGTAGCAATCGGACTTAGAATATGAGTCTAAGGTGATTATCTAGCTTCTAATTCCACCGCTTAGGCTTCTATGCATATCTTTGCCTTTGGCCTTGTTTTGTGTGTCGCCTATCGTCTCCCTTCTTGTCTCTGTTTTCCTTCGCCTTTTTCGCCTTCGTGCTTCACCTTTAAATAACTTCGAAGAGGTGGCGATTACTCTGGAGAAAAGACGCCCTCTGGTGAAGCGTTACGATTGGTTTGAACGGTAGAGAAGTTAGCAATGTGCTAACTTCCTTGCGATTGTTTGTGAAAAGCTTAACCGTAGGGTGGTTAATAGTCGATGTCTCAGGTTGTACCATCGCATGGTTTGGAACGTATAACACGTGTTCCATTCATCATACGATAAGAAATACCGGTTCAGTAATTTTACGGCGGTTATCGTGGTCGGGATTAGGCACAAAGCCTCATCCCACTGTGGTACCCATTAGTAACCTTCGGAATACTAACGACCTGGGAGGTAAATGGGTCTTAGGGTTACGACCATGAAGACGTATGGTCTTTTATTATATATTAGAATAATACATAGAGGTTTTAATCCTCGTCACTAGCCACCGAAAGAGGGAGTATGCACAAACTAAGAACCCAAAGACAAAAATCGAACCTCACTCTGTACCGATGACGCGACCATATTCAAGGCAATCGATCAAAGAAGACCTTGAGGCCATAGTCAGAATCCTTGACAATTTTGGCAAGGTAATAGGACTCAATAAGAACCTCCAAAAAAGCTCCGTGATGGGAATTAGATGCGAAATGGTGGATATGCAGAACGTCTTACAAAATTTCCCAGCAATGCAAACCACACTACCCATCACATACCTAAGCTTACCGCTCATAACAAAGAAGCTACGAGCGATCGACTTCCAACCACTCGAAGATAAGGTGGCAGCTAAGTTAGCCGCATGGAAAGGGAAGCTTCTCACCACGGCAGGAAGGGCAACTCTAGTCAAGTCGGTTCTCACATCCCAAGAGGTATACCACCTTATGTCAACCAGACCACCGAAGAGTGTCCCTCGACGTTTAGACAAACGACGAAGAGGCTTCCTATGGGTTGGGATGGAGACCACCGAGGAGGAAATGTAAAGTAAATTGGGAACGGACCGCCATCCAAAGCGTTTGGGAGTCCCAGGAATACTCCACCTAGACAAGTTTGCAAGGGTGCTTGATTGCACTGGCTGTGGGGGGAATGGAAGACACCGGAAAAATCTTGGGCCATGGAGAACCCGTGTGATGAAAAGGACTTAGCCCTTTTTAGTGCCTGTACTCGAATCACCCTAGGGGATGGATGCTGAGCAAGCTTCTGGAATGCCGCATGGCTCAATGCAAAACGATCATCTGGCGACTTGGCACCCTCCATCTCGACATCTCCCGATGAAAACAACACTCGGTTCACAAAGCACTTATCGATGACAACTGGATAAAAGACATCAATCTCTCAGTCGGAATTATTCTACAACACCTAACAGACTTCATCACCCTCTGGGAACAACTCCAGACTATACAACTATCCCTGGGTACTAACGACCAAATAACTTGGAAATTCACAAACAACGGGACTTACTCGGCGGCTTCGGCCTACACGGCTCGGTTCTTTGGATCGATTGCCACACACCTTGACTCCACTGTATGGAAACATTGGCCCCCTCCGAAATGTAAATTCTTTGCTTGGTTGGCCATCCAGAATAGACTGTGCACTTCGGACAAGCTCCAACGACGGGGATGGCCAAACAATGGACTGTGCGTCCTATGACGGTAGCACCTAGAGACGGGCAATACACATTTTCTCCACCTGCAGACTCTCTGCACGCATATGGACTATGGTCTCCAACTGGCTTGGACTATCAACACTCCAACCACCACTTTGGACAACCCAACCTACCATAAAAGACCGGTGGGCGGAGACTATCAATGTCCAGGGATCACAGAGAAGGGCCATCGCTAGCCTAATCACCCTAGTATGTTGGAAAATTTGGAAAAAGCGCAATGAGCGAGTATTCCAAAATAAGATCACAGCACCACAAACACCTCAAAACTTTACTGCCATAGGATTTGGGGCTTAGTTTTTTCCTTTGGTCCAGGATGTCTGTACGTGCTCCCCCTCTAAAAGACTAGCATTCCTCGTTAGCATTGTTTCTAACTCTTTAACTACCCTTAATTTAAAATCGTAGGCAAACCTTTTGCGTGTGCGTTTCAAAAATAAAAATAAATAAGGCACGTTGTCATAAAAGAATATATAAGTTGCTCTTTGTAAAAATCAAAGACAGAAATTTTGAGTCTCTGGTCAATGGTATTATTTATTTTTCTGTGCACTGCTGTAAAGATGTTGAATTTGCTATATTTTTTACGTACATATAATGGCTATAGTAATTGCCTATACACAGTATATTATAACGGATTTGCTAATTTTTATTTGCCTAAAATTTTCTTATCCATCAGTCATCTATAGTTGCATTACAAGACTAAGTCTAAAATTGCAGTACCAAGTGATGTGCAATTTTAGTATAACTCTACTGTAACTTTTAGTTATGTTTATTTTTGTATTTGTTTTTTGTATTTGTAGAATTGTAGGGTTCACTTAGATTTACTTTTGTCTAGTTTAGATTTTTTTTGTATTTTTTTGTATTTTTCTTGTAATACTTTTGTCTATTTTAGAAAGAGACAATCTGGACCATACAATATTGATCCAATAGTGAGAAAATATGACTGATGGATAAAGAAATTTCAGTCACCTGAAACATAAACGCTCCCATATTATAACTGCATATCACTGCAGAATCTATAAGTTCCCGAGTGTTCTCCGTTTTTTCTTGATTAGAGGTAGACGCACGTGCTTGCGCTCACACGTTTGTGTCCCTAGAACATGCTTCTCTGTTGCTACTTTCTACAATTGATATGTACATAACTAATTGTTCTAGTGTCCCTTGCATCAAAAACTATATCCTCTAGTGTTTATGGAAAACAAATCATTATGTTCCAACTGAGTTCCCCAAAAAAATATCATTAGATTCCAATTGACACAGTTGATTATATCAAACAAGTACCACCTCCTGTCTGACAAATTTGGAAACTTTGAGAGTTGATATATATTTTCAGATATATTGAGATTAGGCGTGAAAAAATGGCTCGTATTTGTGGTAAAAAAAATTGCTTTCATAATATTGTTAGTTTTTCTAATGTATAACAACAATAAATACATCAACTATTAAAGTTACACAAATCAGTCCTTGTGGAAAAAAAGTTACACGAATCAGTCCTCGTGGAAAAAAGTTACACGAATCGGTCCTCGCGGAAAAAAAGTTACACGCGTCCGAGACCAAGCCATGTAGCCTCACAGAAAAAAAAACATGTAACAAAAAAGTGAAATCATCCCACGCGTACGTTCGTATCATACGGTCATAAATTCGTGGGAATGGAGGCGTGCGAGGGCCGTCGACTCGACGTCAAAGTCTTGAGAGATTATTTCCATGTGTACGCGTTCTCGAGAGCGATCGATCGGGTGGGACCGGAATGAACGGATGATGCTAAGTTCGGCGGGATATATGCAGTGGCCGAGCCAGGATTTGAGAAAGCCTCAGGCACAAAACTAAATGACTATAAGTCTATAACTAACATTAAATACTATCAACACTGAGATATAACAAAAGTACAACACAAATGCATAATTAAAATAAAATTTGAATTCGATGTTTAACGATACGACAAAATAGATAAAACATAGCCAAAAAAAGAGAGAATGTAACATACCACTAGCACGAGGTAATTTTTGCTTAATTATCAAAGATTTGGTTCATTTGATCCTATCATACCTTCATCAACCATAGTACGAGAACCGGAACCTGCAAAGATAAAATTGCGTATGTAAATCAGGGACACAAGACCACAACGTCATTTTTAATGCAAATTACGAAATAAGAATGCAAATTCCAAACAACATGTACTAACCTTACAATCACAGCCATTTGCTCCTTGATAGATGCATCTCGAGACTCATCAACAAGAACGACGAATTGTTTATCCCCAATATCATCCATAATAGCTTTAGTGGTCTCTTCTGTACAAGCTTTGCACAAATGCTTTTGTATTTCTGGTGAAGTCATTAAATTGTTCCCAGGAGCATTATCAAACAATCTTTCAGCATTTTTATCCTTCTCTTTATACCATTTCAGCATCTCTAAAAAATTCCCCTTATTATTTGATGTAGAAGATTCGTCGTGTCCACGAAAGGCAAGAGCTTGCAATAAAAGAAACCTTACGACACCTAAAATAATAGTAATACGACCCAAATATTCTTCCTCCTTCTTCTTGGTTGCACCAGCCCACACATGTGCCACACTTTGCCTCTGATTTTTAAAAGCCTCACAATGTTTTCTAGCTTTATTGTGAGTACTATCAACTTTTCAACATGATCATTAAAAGATTTAATTGCATTCTTCCAATAACTAAACCCCACATTTGTATATGCATCAACACCAAAGTTGTCAGGTCTCCTTTGCTTGAAGAGATAACAATAAAAACAAAAAGCAGCATCTTTAGCAACACTGTATTCCAACGTCTTTGTCCTCTTCATCATGTATTTCTAATTCTAGTACATCAAATATTCAAATAGAAAGTTAATACATTGTCAAACTGTCATATGTCATACATTAAATCATACTCATAAATCATAACTAAATAACTCATTTACTCATACAATCCAATGTGTTATATCAATTGCCAAAGTATTAAGTACTTAAGTAGTTAACTATGTAACTCATTTACTCATTCATACAACTATACAACACAAGCCTCAGTACCTTACCAGCTCACCTAATCAGTAATCACCAAATCCTGGCTTGAGGAAGCCACTGGCTGACTGGCTTCTTGCTTTGCTTGCAAAGTAGTAACGCCACCAGGGGCGGAGACGGCAGACACGGCGGCACTGGCTTCCGACCAGCACAAGACCTTTAATGATGCTGCCAAACAGCTGATGGTATGCGACGAATGGGAGCGCGAGCCTTGAGGCGACGCCAACGGTGGCCAGGGGCAGGCCGGCAAAGGAAAGGCCGGGCAATGGCCGTAGGCGCGAGGCAGCAGACCGTCGGCGAGGAGCCGCCGAAGCTGAACAGGCGGCGACGGCGAAGTCGGCGTTTCCCCCTGAGGTACCGGGCCCGATTGGTGGCGAACTCCGCGCAGATCTGGCTTTGAATTTGCCGGCGGCCATGATGGGCAAAACTAGAAGGGGCGCCTGGGAGGCCGGGAGGAGGAGCCGGAGGTAGCCAGAGGGAGGCGCCGGCCGGCCGTGTGGGGAGGAGGAGCGGAGGAGGGACTCGGGAGGAGAGGATTGAGAAGATGCTTGCTTGCTTGGGTTGGGGAATGGCTGCACTGCCTGCCCCTGCTCGGACTTTGCCCGCCGCTCGGGAGGGAGGTCTTGGCCAGGGAGCCTCGGGCGGCCAGAAGCCTCGGGCCTCTCCACTGTGGACTGATTTTTGGGGTATATCTAAAAAATTTCCATTGCTATTTTTCACAGGCAGGCCGTTGCCCAACCGGCCCGAGGCCCATCTCCGCCCTGGATATATGTGGTCAAAGAGATTAAACCAAACGGGATGGTGGTTTTCATAGCACTCTACTACTTGTTACTGTAGTCAAACTCATGTATACATACATATACACGCATGAGTGGTGTTTGGAATTGCATGATGGTTAGGATTGGTGGCGGACGTCAGACTTAAATGTAGCTGGTGATCGCTAAGGAAGATAGAATTGCCGAAATAATTGTTGGATGTACTGATTGAGCCTCGGGGCATATATAGTACAAGGTGACTAGATATGAAAGGGAACCATATTGGATATAAATCCTAACTGATTCTTATTCTATCTCTAATAATCTTGTCACACAAGACATATACTCAAACATATTTTTTGTTTTTGATTTGTGATGTTGCAACCGTTGTCCGAAGATGTTGCAACCGTTGTCCTAGGATGTTGCAACCATTGTCCTAGAATGTTGCAACCATTGTATGGAGATGTTGCAACCATTGTTCTAGGATGTTGCAACCGTTGTCCGGAGATATTGCAAGTGTTGCATCTTAGAAAAAAATGTTGTATCTATAGAAAAAAAATATTGTATACTGTTCACAACAATGTTGTAATTTGTAAGTTGCTCCCTTAATCCATCGATCGGACGACGCAAGACATGTGTGCTCATGCATGGCCCTACTCCTACGCCGATCGACTGTTAAATTTCAGCCTTCATTCAAGCCTGCAACGGACGAGGTCATGATAGCAGCGGACGCGCACTACCCACTAGGCCACTAGCATGTACAAGACTAGCATGTAGATTGCATGTGTTGAAAAAGAGCAAGATACGTTTGTGGCGGGGAACCCAGACGTCCGATCCTATGTCCTAGATCAGATGTACGGGTGTAAGTTGCACCCAACAAAAAAGTATCAAAGTACACCTATATGTACGGATCAAGTGGACCAAGTTGGCGAAGTTTATTTTCATTGGACCCAGTGCCTAGTGGATTTTTTTTATTAATTAATGTTTTTTAATTTTATTTTGAAGTTAATCTGACGAACTTTATTTTCAATTCTGACCTTTTTAGTTACGCCATTATCTATGGCGTGATAAAATAACGCTGTGACGTCAGCTCGTATCTAGACAAGCTCTTGTTATGCCACGACGTGACGTGGTAGTATTGTTTGGTCACACCATGGCCAGTGGCGTAACAAAAAGTGCTATTTAGCGGACTTATCCTATAGCGTGACTTCGTTGTTTTGTCACGCTACGGGTGATGGTGTGATCAAAAGAGTCAGAATTGAAAATAAAGTTCACCGGAGGTTAACTTTAAAATAATATTTAAAAAAATGTTAATTAATAAAAAAAAAGTTCTGCCCAGTGTGGCAGTGTGGCATCAGTTCCATCGTTTCACGATCTTTCTTTATCTTTATTAATCGTAGGAGACTCCTTCACGAGAATTGTTATATTAATCAGAGAAAAGAAAAAAAAAAGGTTAGAAAATTCAGACATTAATCGAGAAAAAGGAAAAAAAAAACCTAAACCATCAATCATGCTATCTGAATAATATAACTGTTGTTATTTCTACATACATAGTATCATGGATTCATGCTTCAACGTGTATGAATCAAAATCTACCAACAGTTGTTTTTATTGTTGTGGCCGAATCACACGCAAGGAACACATGTGCACAGCGTGGTAGAACACATATTTATATAGAATTGTAGATATAGGGTATACGAACGTAGCTTGCATAAGAGTGTGTGTGTGTCAGATTTTCAGCTGTAGGATCAAAACCAACTTAACTTGAATTGCTTCCATGTTGCACTACCAGAATCGTCTAATTTTCCGAGTGCTCATAAGTTTCCCGAGTGTTTTGAATAATACACTCGGGAACTTCCCGAGTGCCTCATGAAACACTTTCATGGAGAGAGAAAACACTGAAATTACAATTTCCGAGTGTCCGATCGGATACTCGGAAACTTTGGCCAGAGCAGCGGGAAAAATTCTCTCCCGAGTGTCGTTCATTCTGAACACTCGGGAGCTAAAACGAACGCATCGTGCCAATTTCTCCCCCGCGCCGTTCCTATCCGTTCCCCAAACCCCCACCCCGCGCCTACTGCTCTCCCTAATCCCCTCATCACTGTCGATCTCCCCGACCGACCGGCCGCCGCGCTCCCTCCCGTCCTCCGCCGCCTCCGCGCCTTCACCGCCGCACCGCCGCCTCGACTCCGCCTCCGGCTCCTCGACTCCCTCCTCCATGGCGCCGCCCCCGACTCCGCCTCTCGGGCTCCCTCCTCCACTTGGCTTGCCACGACTCCGCCTCCGGGCTCCCTCCTCCACGGTGCCGCCCCAAACTCTCCGCCTCCCCGGCTCCCTCGGCTCCCTCCTCACGGATTCGTATAGGTAAGTTAAAAATCGAGCGTGCTATTTAGCAAATCCATTGAAATTTGTTGGATGGGTTAGATGATGTAGTCATTCATATTATTACTCTAAAGGATTTATAGATAGCACAATTAAAATCTGCTTGAGGGATTATCACATTTTACAGTAGTGAGGGATTATTGGAGAACACATTGAACCACACTTGAGGAATATTGTAGTTTGCTCTCTGTGGGTGGTGCATGTATAGGTTAGAACACATTGAACCACACCAAGAAAAGAGAGGTAATTAATTGTAACATATGAAGAGTTACAAGGAGTATAAGCTAGTCTGGTGTTGCCGGGTTAGTAAATTGATCTGCATATATGTTCATGAATTGTGAAACCATGTCATGTATCTTGTAGCTATATAGATGTAGGTAGCTATTCTATGGAGTATACACACGCTTTTACATCATCTGTGTTCCCCCTCTTGTAGGTCTATCGATTGGGGAATTAAGAAGGTAATTAATCATGGGAACTTCACCATGAGTATGTCGTTCGTGATGATAGTTTTTTTTCTGATGCATGTGACAGATTATATGGCTGAGCTAGCTACATTCATATGTTGTTCTAGGGTAGTTCCTGCTGCGTACATGCCCTAGATAATAGAGATATATATGTATGTATGTATCTGTATTATCTCTCCCACCACTCGAGAGCTAGAGAGATTGACAACTAGTTTGGATGATGCTCTAGCTAGAGCTAGCTAGTTGTTGCCTTGTGTAATTAGAGTGCTAGCTAGGAGGGTGGTTATGTTGAATTGGTCATGGCTTGGCAATTGTTGCCCTACTCTTGTAGAAAACCCTACACAAGACCAGTCCTCTGTTTACATTAAAAATATTAGATGAAAATTAGATTGAACAATAAGTGTAAATTGGTATATGTGTATGTATTTGAAGTTATCATGGGATCGAGGTCTTGCAATTGAAACTTTTGCAACCAAGCATGATGTGCATTTTTTAAAAGAATGATTGAAGAAAATGATATATGCTTTATGTTGAAATTCATTTCTTGCCTTTGTATGTAAATGTTTTGTTGACTCTGAAAGAAGAGATACTATTTTTCTGAGTAGTAGTAGAACTACCTTGCTCCTTCTTTCGTGAAGTACTTACGTGGCTAGCTAGTTACATGAGCGAATATTCTAACTTCTTATTCGTTAGCATTCCATGCAAAAGCTGTATCTTGACAGGTTATCATGGATAATTTTCTACTAAGCTTGAGTTTTATAGATCATCTCTGTCAAATTTCTTGTCTTGATGCACCTGACGTATGTGCTTATATATGACATCAAGTTTATTTAGTTTTCTTCTCTTTAGCATACTGATTCAACATGATGTAATTGGACTCTTCTGTTCATGATCTGGAGACTTCTTCCATGCATGCCCCCTTTCTTCTCCATATCTTTTCTTATGTGGTTAAATACTCACAGTCTTGAACTAAGTTGTTTCTTTCTAAAAAAACAAACCAATAATGAGTATGATCCCACTCTAAAACTACCCATTAATTCCCTATGACTCGATGCCTGTTGAGTTACGCCTTACCTACTTGTTGTTTACATGATGGTGATCATGAGTAGGGGAGACCCAGCTGCTACCTTGAGAATCTAGTGAGGCAATTGAGGGTACTTGTTTTGTTGCATCCATATGTGCAACTTCTCTCTCAGCTCCCATATATCATGTGATGTTATTCCGGCATCAATTAACTAACATTATTTTGTTGCCTTGAGATATATGCCCAAGAAATCTCATATATAGCTCGGCTAGTCGCTCCACTCGTCCTTTGGGCATTTGCTCATGAGTCCTTTTCACATATCAAGCTTGTAAATTGGGGACCGTTTGCACGCATTTTGCAATCGAACAAGAGTGCGGAATGATGGATATACATAATGCATGAGCATGGCACGATGGCGATGCCTCAATGTCGATCGCTAGCTAAGCTAGCACTTATATTCTACATGATCATCCATCGGTGCCCAAGGAATAAATGTCAAGTTGACGATCGATGGATCGATCAGCGGATCGATATCGATATCGGTATCGGTATCGATCCCCACAAACATGCATGATCCATGTTTGGTTATAATTGCATGCCCTTTATGGACTATCTGAATCCTACGGTGATTGGTCACACGAGCAATCCCGATTAGCTTTGGAGAATCCCATGCAATGCGCATCTTGTTGATCATCGGTGTTAATGGAAGGCTAGTGTGAGTGCACATATCTGCGCTAATGCTCCTGCATCTAAAAGTTAAGATCGATCAATTCCTTTCTTCCAAGAGGCATAGGCATCTAGGATCGAAGAACATGCTAATTAGTAGGTTGAGAAATTTGCATGTATTACGCTTTGCATATATTGGTGAGCTTTAGCTAATTCATACGGATGTATATGTTCTCAAAAAGAACATAGCAGCGAATATCGACTTTCTTTTGGGCTTGTAGGAACAATTTAAAGGAGTTGAGTTCGCCTTATCTACTTGTTATGTATATGTGTATATGACCCATGTGTATAAGGCCCATGAGCTCTAGGGTTTTCTTGTATTATATGTCTTGTATAAGGTCCATAAGATTAAGTATGTCCATGATGATTTACATCTACACTTCACTTCAATAAAATTTTTGTTTTGTCTAAATTTGATGCTTAAGTGCCGATTTTGTCCTAATATAGCTCATGGTACTTGCCTCTGATCTTTGCCGCCTCCCTCATGCCGCCTCCACCGACACACAGTTGCGACCATCTTCCCCATTGACTCCTCGGCTCCCTCGGCTCCAAGAAGTCTGATAAGGTAATGGATAAGTGGAAAAAGAAATAAAGTTTGCTTATTTTGTTTTGTGTTGTCCATTTATGGTGGATTGATATGCTGTCATTACAATGCTACATTAACATGTTAATAAATAAAGGCATTCATATATATTGAAAGAAAGTGTTTTTATGCTCCGTTGATCATGTATATTGTCTTCATGTCAATCTGTTTTAGTGTACATATATAGGGCATGCATCATAGGGTAGCTTCTAGCTAGCTCTGTAGTTGTAATTTTGACATAAATAAAAGTTAGATTAAAATATGCATTATGTTTTGCACACTAGGATGGTGAGGATCGTAGTTGGATGTACTTTGGGCGAGAGCGATGGGTGTTGTACCCAGAATGGATGGAAAAGTCGTGATTTTGTGGATCGAGCATTTGCGAGAGTAATGGGCCGGGGTGTGTTGTGCCCTTGTTCTCGTTGTTCGAACACGGCCACAAATGAGGGCAACAATGATCGCACACCGTGCAAATCTGGTTTAGGGCAGGCTATACCGTGTGGGTGTATCACGGCGAGTCACAACATAGCGATCGGTGTGCTAAGGAAGAAAGCAGACGATGGCGGCCACAATGAGAGTAGGATAGAAGACATGCTAGATGATGTCGTCATGCATATGGGCCACCTCTTGAGGAAGAACCGGAGCTCGCAACAAGGGCTTTCTTTGATATGTTGTCATGAGAGTCAACCACTTCATGGGCAAACACAGTGTCCCAACTAGATGCCATCACACGACTACTTCTTTGTCAAGTCTCGATTCGGCACAAGCATTGCTTGCTTTGATGCATTCTTAAGCGTGTTTAGCACCCTTCTCCCGGATGGTCACAGCGCTGCCCGCTAACTTGTATGAGGCCAAGAAATTGATAAGCGCACTAAATATGCCATATGAGAAGATAGATGTTTGTCCAAATCATTGCATGCTATTTAGGAATGAGAATGTGGACAAAGATCCTTTGTGATAAGTGTGGTGAGTCTAGGTTTGTTGAGGTTGACTCGGTGATGGTCAAAAGGCTGACTTCCTATTGGCGAGAAAAATACTTCGCTATCTACCATTTGTACCACGAATCCAGCGGTTATACATATCGAGGTTTCGCCAAACAAATGGTATGGCACAAGTATGGTCGTCGGTACCATAATGACAAGATGGTCCACCCATCGATGGTGAAGCATGGAAGCAATTTGGCCGAGACTATGTAGAGTTTGTTGCGAACCTCGGGCGTTCAATTGCAATTACAAGCGATGGGTTTAACCCATTTGGTATGAAATTGCGCCATACAATTTGTTAACTGTGTTTGTCATTCCCTTAATCTCCCACCCGGCGTTTGCATGCGAAGCGGTATATATTCCTTTCCTTGATAATCCTAGTCACGAATACCCGGGGAAGAATATGAGTGTATTCATGGAGCCGGTGGTGGATGAATTGTTACATGCTTGGGAACAAGGCATAGTGACATATGATCGGGCATTGAAGCAGAACTTCACCATGCGGGTCGTGTACCACACATCCATGCATGACTTCGGCGTCTGGGATATTACGTGGGTGGTGCATACATGGGAAGATGCCATGCCCAATCTGTAGGGAGGCGTTGCGTGGTGTTGGCTAAAGCATCGTCGCAAGCACTCCTTCTTCGATTGTCATCGTCAATTCCTTCCAATTGCACACGAATTCAGAAGTGACACAACTGGATTTATGGCCAATATTGCTGTCATGATGAACCACCACGTCGTCTGGCGGTGAGGAGGTTCGTGTGCGGCTAGATGCTTTGAAGCCTCTTGATGATGGTGATGGGTTCGAGAAATATGGTGAGGAGCACAATTGGACTCACATTCCAAGTTTGTGGTGGCTACCATACTTCCATAAGCTCATTCTTTCCCATAACATAGATGTAATGCATAATGAGAAGAATGTTGCAGAGGCCATATTTAGCACATTCTTTGACATTCCAGATAAGACGAAGGACAATGTGAAGGCTCGCCTTGATCAGGAGGAGCTTTGCAACAGGTCCTCGCTGAATATGATCCATAAGCCAGCTACTGAAAAGTGGGAGAAGCCAAGAGCTAGTTATTGCCTAACTAGGGTTCAGAGGAAGGAGATTTTGGAATGGTTTCAGACCCTAAAGTTTCCTGATGGGTATGCAGCAAATCTAAGGAGAGGAGTGAATTTAGCTATCATGCGCATCAATGGCCTAAAGAGCTATGACTACCACATATTCATGGAGCGCCTTTTGCTGTGATGATCCATGGCTCGTCCCAGTGTGTTTGGCAAGTGATGGCGGAGTTGAGCTTCTTTTATCGACAACTATGTGCGAAAGAGATAGATCCATGGTAATGTCAACTATGGGCGTGAAGTACTGTGTTGCTTTGCAAGTTGGAAAAGATCTTTCCACAGCTTCTTCAATCCAATGCAACATTTGATTCTCCATCTTCCCTATGAAGCTAGGATGGGGGACGATTGCAAAAGCGGTAGATGTATCAATTGAGAGGAACAAAAGGAACTACGAGGCAAAGCAAAAAATCGATCGCGTGTTGAAGCATCCATAGCGGGCGTACATAATTGAGAAATTTCCCATTTCACATCAATATACTTTCTTGACAATATTACTTGCGGTGCACAATCAAACCTCACGATACAATATTGGCATCCTCAAAATGATTGTCAACTTAGCCTCTTCACGGAAGAGGTGACACTTCAGCGGTGGTACTCCCAAAGTTTTATCGCGGGATGAGTGGTTGACTATGATGTTGTATGTCTTTACCAACCTCTCGAAGTGGATGATTACATTAGGTATGCAACAATTATTTTTCCCAATAATTGATGCATGAGTGTTTTAATCTACTTGTCTTGTTGCCTATAGGGAATTTGTTAGGAGGCGAGTGAAAGCAACGTCGAGACCCATCCGAAAAACAAGTTGAGACCCTTCTTAGGAAGGGTCTTTGGGAATTGTAAACCGAATTTCCGACTTGGTTCTATCAAAAGTAACTTCTCTATTAGCTAGTCCCCTTGCAAGTAATATTTACTAAATAAAGAGGAACTAATACATGAAACCCATTCTATTTATCTTTGTAGAGTTTGAAGGACAAGTCTATGAGCGGCGAATTGAAGCAAGTTGCTCAAGGATGCCACACTCGGGTCTTTGTCCTATAGTACCTCGATGTGAATGGGTACCGCTTCGAACATCGACACATGAGAGGAGCGGCCTAATGCAACAACAATTAATAGTGGATTGCTAACTATAGGACAAGATGGGAGCGATACACCTGTTGAATACTATGGAGTAATTGAAGAAATAATTGAACTATATTTCCATGGTAGCAAACCTCTTAAACTTATGTTATTCAAATGTCATTGGTTCCATCCGTTTAGAAGTCGAGACGGGATACATCACTTGGGCTGGTTGAAGTTGCACATCAATCAATCCTACCGAGCAATGACCCATTTATTATGGCTCGACAAGCCACCCAAGTATACTACATCCCGCACCCATGCAAAACTATGAGTAGTCTAGTGGATTGGTGGGTAGTACATAAGGTGCAACCATATGGTAAACTACCTACCCCTAGTGAAGCGAGGACTACAACATGGAGACCAACAATGGTGTTGACCTATTCTTTCAAGAAGATGGGCTACGGGGACTTTTCAAATAATAATTGGGGAAGAGGGCGATCACATGGATGATATTCAAATCGATGCCGATGAGGTTGTAAACCAAGAGGACTTGGAACTACTTAATCACTTAGACATTGATGGCACAGAAGGATGAGGTTGAGTCAACACCTCATGATAGTGACGATGACTTTTTGGAGGGCCCATCTGCGGAGGATCCCATTGTAGATGACTACTTCTAAGCATGATCTTGTATGCCTTTCATTTATTTCTTTGCATGTTTTTAATTTTTTGTATGACCTTACTTGATTACGTTATATTACATTTTCTATGAGCTTACTTGATTCGCTATATTAATTGATTTATTTTATTTCATTTCATTTGGACACCAAAAATGAGTGGCGAGTAGCATACTCTAGTCGAGGCAGACGCTTGTTTTCCACTCGAGGAGGCGGAGGCGGCACTGGCCACTCGAGGAGGCAGAGGGCAGCCAGCCGCTCCGGGAGGCACTGAGGTAGCCTCGGCCCCTCCGGAGAGGCACAGGGCAGCCGTAGCCCCTCCGGGAGGCCTGAGGGCAGCCACGGCCCCTCCGGAGGCCTGAGGCAGCCTCGGCCCCTCCGGGAGGCGGAGGGGCCGCGGCCACTCGGCGAGGCAAGGGCAGCCATGGCCCCTCGAGGAGGCGGGGCAGCCGCGGCCCTCGAGGGGGCCAGGGGTCTACCTCTAGTAGATTAGGCTCCTGTGCCGCTGCCCTCGCGTCTTGATGATGTGGAGTATGAGCACCGTGAGGCGGAGGTGAGGAGGAAGAGCACCACGAGGCGAAGGGTGAGGAGGATGAGCACCATGAGGCACAAGAATTTTGGATCACGAGGACTGCGAACTGCCTCGACGACCAACCAGAGAGGAGGATAAGACTATCATCGTTCTGTTGGTGACACGTAAATGCTGTTTACACTTTCACTAATTTAGCCCACTTACTTGCATACCTCAAAAAACTAATATGCGAGCAATGGCGAGAAGAAGGCGGGGTGAAAATGTAGACTTCGAATGGCATAATTGGCATGTTGATTCGATGGCACTTCCTGGCTTGGTCACCTCTGAGGACGACGGAGCCTGCATGGACATGGTGCCACTACAAGGCCCATGAAGATCTGCCGCCTTGTTGAAGGAGAGGTTCCATTTGACAATTGTTTTGTGGTGGAGGAAAGTTTTTGGGTAAGTATTTGAATATTCAAATGTGCTTCTATGTGTTCCTATGCGTGTTAGGGTTGATTTGGTCACAACTCTCGAGTCTCAATTTAGTTACTATACTAACTTACCACATGAATCCCAAATAATATGTACTTCTACATGATGCAACAGGACAGAAGACAGCCAACAATTGAAATATATTTTCTACTTAACTCAAAGATGAGGCATAAATGTTTGGGTAAAATATTGGCCCCAATGTTCAATCACCTAATGGCAACCAGCTATTTAACTGAAAGATTAATATTTTCCATTGTATTAATACAAAGCGAGATCATTAAACAACCATACTTAACTACGGTAGATTAGGCTAGTTTTGCTCAATCTATTCATGTTAGGATAGTTATCTTAATTGTGACAGACAACTAAATCATCATCAACTATTTATTATTGGTACATGACTAAAAATGGTAGTTTTAGTCGGCACCTATCTAAATTCGACTTCCAACACACTAACCTTTTGCTCATAGAAGTGTTGATATTAAAGTAATGGTAGATGTATCACTAAAGCAATGTAAAGATTTGTGTGGAAGACATCCCGAGGATAAAATTGCACAAGGACTACTAACATTTTGAAGAACACAGTAAGCCATTTGAGGACAAAGTCATTATATTTTGTGTTTTATGCAAACCTAACTGGCTAATCTCACTTGTTTGGTACTAAAACTTCAAGTAGTCGACATGTTTAATTTACCTCTTTTGGATGTTTAGTAGCCAAGTAATAAATATCAACTAACTTAATCATCTTATTCTTTATCAATTCTTTATTCTTGGATTGTAGTGGTGGTTTCGATGAAATTTGAGGATAGGAAGTTGATTCTAGGAGAGTCTTTGCGTAATTGTGTTAAGAATTTGTTGGACGAAAAGCGACTAGAGGGGGTGAATAGGAGCACTATCTATTTTAAACTTTAATCCGATTCAAACATGATATTGACCCCAATAGCTATGAGAACTATTAAGATCAATATATATAAGCATAGCGGAAGACTTGTACTTAATCCCTTCAAATCCCCAAAAGCGACCAAAAACACAAAAAAATCAGCCTTATGAGCAGTCTTGATGAATAGTAACAGTCGAACCGGATGAGCAGTGGCGGTTGTACATGATCCGGTCGAACCGGATGAACGATGTCGATCGTTCGCATAAACGATAAAATCAAAGCGAATGAGCGATGAAACAGCTGAAAAGCGAAAACAAAAATCGGCGTAACTTTTGATCCGCTTGGCCAAACTCCACCAAATTTGAAACACATCTTCCTAATGATGTCAGGAACCTATTCAAGCGACGATCGAGAAGATCCACGTCAAAGTTTTGATCTTTTGCATTTTACCGAAGGAGAGTTCAAAACCGAAAAAAGCGTAAAACTTGATCCAAAACTTGCTCGTGGGTGGATGATGATCAAGATGACCTTAGATGGGTTCCCACATATCACAGCAAGCAAGATCAAGAAGAAAAAACCAAGCAAAAACTCATGGATCAAAGAAAGACCTCAAATCACCAAATAGAGAAAGAAAGCAAATGAACTCATCTTTGAGAGAACTTTCTTTGGATTGATTTGATATGGTATTGGTTTCTGACCACTCCATCAAGGAGGACAAAGACTCAATACATGAGCACGAAATCAAATCCAACTCTCTAGAACCTAACCTCCACTAATCCTCTCCCTAAGCAAACTAGGGTTTCAAACACAATGAAAGGGTTGAGGTTGCCTTTGACACCCCTATTTATAGTGGAGGCTTAGACCTTCTAGAAGAGTAACCCTAATGGGCTCCGTTAAGGCCCAAAACAAGCGGGTCACACTACATACGCATTTTAAGCGCTAGTCTTCATCTCTTGACCTAATCCACTTCACCTTGCGCCATCTTGCGCGTGGTTTTGCAAAAGGTCACCAAAGGCGGTGTTGGTAAAATTACCAAAATACCCTTCTCGATCTTTGCAAAGACCGAGTCCCATCTTCGTGAAGCACCTCCATGCTTCGCCATGCGTGTAGGTTGATCGGTGACTCTCTTCATGTCGACAAGTCTCTCCCATCCGGCTCCCATCGAAACCACCATGGCACTTGCAGAGACCCCGCCGCTTGATCGAACTCCGTCTTGCCGGCCGCTGGATTCGGTCACCTTTGTCCTTCTTCGCCATGCTTGACTCCATTGACCTCACCCGGCATCCCGATCGTTACGGACCTCGGCTCTCCAAGCTTAGTCCCGATCATCCTCGCCGATTGGCGTCATTGACCTCAAGCAACACCGCACATCAATAGACAAAGAAATCGAATCAGGGAACAAGTTCTTCACAACTTGACCCACGTTAGTCAAAACATGCATCATGCAACACATATGCCATGAAACCCATGAACTTGACCTAACCCAAAAGAAATTCTCCAATTGAAAAGATAATCGGCACAAAATCGGTACTACCGCCATGTTATGGCGGTACTACCGCCATGTTATGGCGGTAGTACGCGCCCTCTTCTTGATCGTCGCTTCTGAAAGAAATCCAAAACTTCCCAAAATACACTCGTTACGGAAAAACCATACCGCACACATGCGGTCATTTCGCGATCTTGGTACTAAAGCAACCAAGACGCGGTACTACGCCTGCTTGATCGTCTGCATGACTTACAGCGATGCGGCCGATTAATCTGACACTTGCTGAAAGCAGATTTCAACAAAACCGAAAAAGATCGTTTCGACAAACCAAGGAAGCTATTGCCAATTGTACCATCACATTAAGATCGTGAGCATATCCCCATGATATCCACGGTGATCCCACAGATGTTCTCTGAAGCACGCATCAGCGGTGATCTGTTACCACACACAAGTCCTTGGCGACAAATTAAGTAGAGTGGCGCTGCCAAGCGCATATCACTTTGGGCGAGTACATGCGGGTAACCAAGCTGAACAAGCGATGTCCTTGATTACAATCAATTCTAGTTTATTCATATTTAACACTTGGTTAATTTAGGTAATACCTTGGTGGGCCCTTAAGTGTGAAAATGCATGGCGGCAGATTGCCCAAGGCAATGTGGTGCAACGAGCGATGGTTCTGAGGACTCTCGTCTTTGCTAGGGGCGGAGATTGTTGATGGATGGGACATGACACATCGTCAAAGCGGCTCCTCCATGGCTCGTTACAAGAAGAACTGGTAGGTCAACATGTTCATATTGATTGTATGTTGCGGATACATATTTATTGACCACCGTGGTTTTTGGGTGCAAGAAAAGAAGAAGCGAGGCTTGTCTCCAATATAGAGGCATATGTAGCGACTAGGAGGGTGATCAAGAGGCGACTTATGCGGCCGGTGTGACGAAGAACTTAGTACGATTTTCGATAATTTTGTCCACGATGATTTTCGCTCCACGATGATTTTGTCCAATAGGCTGCATATCTTGATCTTCTTTGAGATTCATAGCCCGGACTCTGACGTCATGAATTCACCACTAAACAGCGAGTGCTATGTACAAAATTTTGAAAGGGAAGAAACATGGTCGTTTCTTCATGGGTGCCGCTACATTAGCACACAAACAACCCTCTCGGAGGTCCGATCCACAATCTTGCATCAACGGATGAAGTACACTTTCAAAATCGGCGGCGACCATCACATGATTTCTAGTCTCGGGTTTACGACCTTGAGCAATTGCGACAAGAAATTGAGGCTAGGCAGCGATTGGAGCAAATGTTCC
The DNA here is from genome assembly GCA_036346405.1 of Phyllostachys edulis. NCBI lineage: Eukaryota > Viridiplantae > Streptophyta > Magnoliopsida > Poales > Poaceae > Phyllostachys > Phyllostachys edulis. The sequence continues at coordinate 20,539 of JAYEVD010000752.1, forward strand.
TGCAGGTTAGTTGGAGCGTGGTAGTACAATAACAAAGTAAAATGCAATATATATATATATATATATATATATATATATATATTCATACTTGGCTAATGTATGGCAATGTGCAAACAAATATCACGAGCACTCGGACCAGGACTCGACTTAATGTCCCTCCGTCGAGGAACCAACGCCTCACTTATTTGCTCGGTTAGTCTTATGATTGCTTGATTGAAGACATTGAAATGACATGCAATGTAATTATTGGTCGCTCTCGCAAATTTCTTATAATGCGATTTCTTATGAAAATGTAGGGAGCAGCGGGATCGGTTGCTTCTCTCTGCTCATCTTTGAAGATCTTTGGTGCTAATGTTGAAGATCATGTGAATCGTCCATCGCCGAGAGGCCACCACCAGTGCTTGCTATTTTCATGATCTATTGTTTTGACATTTTACCTTTTTAATAACTACAAATTAAATTTCTCATCACAGCGTAAGCAAGCTATGAGGATGGCTAAATATGAAAATGTATTGCGGTAATGCCCGCAATAGCACCTTGACTAAGTAATTTCTCCCTGCATGTGCGCTTATTTTTTTGGATGATGTGGTAAATAATTGAAACCTAAGTTGCCTGTCATATCTACTTGTTACTTATGGTGGAGGGTGGAGATACATATTAAAAATATTGAGATGCTTTTAGGACCTATTATGCAGACATCAATTCTGTCTTCGACAACATATTTACTATCAATTTGAATGTAATAAAGCGAACGAGTCATAGATCCTTTTCTGGATGTTGGGTACTTGGGTTTGACTTCTAAAACCACAGTCATGTCATTATATTTCTTAATGATGGTCAACCGATCTATGTTGATTCATGATGTTGTGTTGCTCTGTCGGACATAGCATTTTCTTGGTCACTACTCAATAGTCATTACTCATTTCCCTTGCTTCTTGTCATTTCCTTGCTTTGTCAATACTTGGGTTAATTATTTTTTCATGTAATATCAATTCCTAACTTTTGTTGTAAGATGGCACTAATATTAAGTTTTGCTCTATCTGCAGAACTCCCAAAATGATGCTTTTGTGCACAGAAGATTGAAGCGGAGATTACATGCATGCAAATGTTTGTAGTGATACTTGCTTTTGTTTTATGTATATAAGACTATGAGATTACTATTTGGAACTGTCATATGTATAATGCCTTATGCTTACATTTTCCAACTTGAACTTGAATGTTGTGAGCTAAGGAGCTGTTATGATGTCTTTTGTTCGATCTATACATACATACATATACATATATACATATATATATATATATATATATATATATATATATATTGTGGAATGGATGGATTATTTGATTGTTGTGGAATGGATGGATGGATGGATGGATTATTTGATTCTTTGTGGAATGGATTTTAAATGAATTTGTGGAAAATGGAGTTCTATTTGGATTGTGGGTTTCAGAGTGTTTTTAGATTTCGAGTGTTTTGGCACTTTCGGCAAAACTAAAAAGTTTCTAGAGTGTCGACACTCGGGAAGCAAACCAAAAGTTTCAGTGTCGACACTCGGAAAACTTGACAAATGGCATTTTCTCGTTGGTTTCGTCGGAAGATTTCCGAGTGTCACTTTAGCCAAGCACTCGGGAAACACGGCCAGTGTCAATTTTCACGATTTAAATCGGTCAAGCGTTGAAACATTCCCGAGTGTTTTTGACATATTGCAGTGTCAACCCTCGGGAAAAATTCCCGTTACGGGCGGAGAAGCCGTTCAGCGGGGTTTTTTCTCGAGTGTATGAGTTTCCCGAGTGTATAAATATACACTCGGTAAAGTAATATTTCGAGTGTAACACTCGAAAGCTATTATATTCGACTAATCTATCCAGTGTTTTTCCTGAGTGTGACACTCGGAAAGACATTCAGTGTTTACAGTTTCCCGAGTGTTTTTGGCACTTTCGGGAAACATCTGTTCTAGTAGTGTTGCCAAAAAATGAAGCATGACACATGATTAATGAGTCAAGTAGAACATTAACGATCAGTTATTCTTAACGGGCCGTGATTTATGGGCCTTTTTTTGTTTTTATTTTTGTCGTTTGCAAAGCCCATTAACCACAAAAGTTAATAGACCATTAATCCTAATGAAACTTGCAATTTCTGACCTTTTATTATCCTTTAGTTTTGGCCCTTTGCATCATTCATCGGCCCAAATAGGAGAGAAAAAAAGAGCTGTAATATTGGAGTAACACAGAACTAGAATGGGCCATTCCTAATGGGATGTAAATTCTATAAACAAACTAAATGAAGAAAAACCAAAAAAACCTCGATCAAGTAACGACCAACATGTCCATCAAGTCAAATAATGAGCAGATGGAAAAGATGGAACCCTCGATCGATCGATCAATGGAGAAAACCAAAATAAAAGCACCGAGAAGAACATGGGAAAAAGAGAACAAAAAGGAAGAAGAGAGGTATAGTAGGAAAAACATGGAAGAGAGCAAAGTTATGGTTTAAAAACCTAGTAGTTCTTTGAAAATTCTTCTATCATGACATGCAAAAGGTGGTTGTCAATTCTCTTGTTGCAAAATCATCTTTGGTGCTCCAACAAAACTACGTTTTCCCTGGTTCTTGGTTCTTGAAGATTTTAGCACTACAGCAGGTAATCTCTTCCTTCCAACAACGGCATGTACTAGTTCACGGTTCTTGGTTCTTAAAGATTTCTGACATGCACTAACAATCTAGATTTGAGTTGTTAGGATACATGAGTTTGTACTCAGAACATCTTATGTCTCTATATATATGAGTTTGTACTCAGAACATGAATATGACATTACAAAAATTACATTCCAAAAAAAATAGTTTACATAAATATTAATTTTGTATAAACAAGTAAATTTACATGTAAATCTGAGAACCATACCAAACCCACTCTAATGAGATGTTAGCCATACATTAGAGAATGAAATAACAAATTTACATGAAAAATACAATATGATAACTGGTGGAACTCAATTCAATTGAAGTAACATGAATGCCACAATCATCACTGAAAAATAATTTGACAAAATTAAATTGAACACAACAAAACAAAGGTTGCATTACAAAATTACATTCCCAAAAAAATTACATAAATATTAATTGTATAAAAACAAGTAAATTTAAATGTAAATCTGAGAACCATAATGATGAACCAAACCCACTCTAATGAGATATTAGCCATACATTAGAGAATGAAATAAAAAAGACAAACATGATCATGTACTAATACTCCCAATTTTCAGGATGTAGAACAAAGACATTTGACGAGTTCAAAATAATGAATGATGATCCAAGAACGATAAGTTCCTCAATTTAATGACATTGAGCATTCTTTGTACATTCACAAAGAAATCATTAAAAAAAGGTGCATATAACTGGTTTCCTTGAATTCTTGACAGGAAAGCATGAGCTATTATTTGCATAATCAGGTTCAAAATCAAGGTGAATGGAGTTCAGATGACACAGAGAACCCCTTACTGGCAGGTAGTGTAAGTGTTTGTTAAGTGTATGAAAAAAAATAAGATTTAACAACAAAATATTTTTTTTCTCGCAAGCGGGAGAGAGTAGCTACACAAATCTATTGCAACGAATCATTGATTGCAATGATGCAACCCTCAAAGAATATCGGGCACATATTTTTTTAAAACTTCAAAACTAAAACAATGCAAGAACATAATGATATATGAGTCACTTTAATTTTTGGTTCACTGACATGGAATCACAAGCTACTACAGGTCTTTTAAATGCTTCACCTAGTTTTGAGGTAAAAAAAAGTGGTGAAATATTGTTAGGTCCAAGCTGCATTGGATCAACAATTTACTTGAATTACCAATACATACAGAACTCAATGATATTGACAACAAGCCGAACAAGGGAAGAGTATACACAAATTTCAAGGTTGGGAGTTGAGGTATATTTCTTGGAAAGTGGAATTACATAATGATAAGTACTTTGTTACAACAAAATAATACAATAAATTTGGTGAAAATTAAATGTAAGTAGAACTGGTCTACAGAACAAAGACCAACTTAGAATATTTTGCTTATGTAACATTCTTGTATATTGATGTATACAAACTATTAATGAATCACATGAGTTAGGTACTTGTTGACAAAAATTAACAGTTGTGCAATCATGATATGACCATATTCTATTGTAAATTTTAAAAAATTATTTTCTCAAACTCATCAGTAAAATAGAGCACAAGACAATAATCATACAAACAAGTTCGAGCCCAAACCTTAAGGTCAAATACATTGAACACAAAAAAAACCTACAAAATCATAGATAGGAAATTTAAAACATTATGTGTAATATCCCGAATTTAATTTAGGGAGAATTAAGTCAGGAAAAGGTTTCCAGTATAATCTTCAGTTTGGAAGGGGGTTTAAAGAAGAGGGCCTCTGGCCCAGGATACCTTGGTCTTGTAGCGGGCCAGGCAGCCCAAGAGGGGAGGCGCCATGGGCCTAAAGCCCATGCGCCCCCACCCCCTTTGACCCTAGGCAAGGGCATCCATCATCCCCTAGCTCTCTTGGCTGCCCCAAATTTCTCAAGCCGCCACCTCCCTCCAGGTCTTGAAGCCGCCGCCTCCCTCTAGGTCTTGAAGCCGCCGCCTCCCCCAAGTCCTAAAGCTGCCGCCTCCTCCAAGACCTGGCTATAGCCCCTGCGCCCCATCCTTCTCCATTGGTGGCAGCCGGCCCTTCTTCCTCCATTGGAGCAGCAGCTCCTTCCTCCTCCTTTGGTGTTGCCGGCCAAGACAAGGGAGAGCCCGGAGGCTGTCGTCCGTTGGTGACCCGAGCAAGGACCAGCGTCCACGCATCTCCTAGAGTATCATCTCACATCCCTGCTATTTGTTAAATATTTGTTCTTAGTAGAGGTTGATTATTGATTCATCGATAGTGCTGTGTTCAGAATCAGATTGCTGTTCTCTGTTGAATGTTGATTTTCGTTTGGATCAAGGCCGAATTAGGACTTATGATCTCTTAGAGAGTTGTAGATTATTTCGTCAGGTTTCCATAGCCTCTGAGTTCACCGGAATCAGAGTTATGGTTTGAAAGATACGGCCATTTATGTACCACTGCCCAGAACATCATTTAATTCCCAGCAGTCACTTTGCGTGGCAAATTGAGCATTGTTAAGTTCCGAATCAGGAATCCTCCCTATTATGAGAATTGTATTTGATTGTCTTAGATTTCCATAGCCACCAAGATCACCAAAGTCCGACATACGGATCAAAAGTTATGTTTGTTTCATTCTTGCTGTTCAGATTTCGACGAGATTAGTATGTTGATTTGTCTTGTGATATATGTTTATGTTAGAGGCAAATTCAGGGTTCCCACACAACTAGAATATTTTAGCAGATTTCATAAATTTTCCAGAATGTTAAAGAACGCCTTAATCGGAGTTGTAGATCAATAGTTGCGTTATTTTCTTTACTGTTGTGCGTTTCGTCGGAACAGAATCTGTCTTTCATGTTCAGCTGCTTGTTAGTATTTTTCTTTGGCCGATTTGGGGTATCTCCCCAACTAGGTTTTTGTAGATATGCTTGTTAAGTTTCTCTAGGAACTGGGCTCACCTCGTTCCGAGTCCCAGGTTAATAGTTATGGTCGTTTCCGTGCCGCTGTCCAGATTCACTTATGCGTTGGTGTTGTCCGTTTTAGACTAAGTCTATTAGTTAACTCTTGGGTGTTCGGGAATGCGTTGTAGAACGTTAATGGAAGCATCCTGTTATATGTTATTCTTATTTCGAGTATATGTTGTGTAGGCGGAGAGGCTTTGGTTTAGGAGCACCGCCACTACCCACTAACGTCGCATCATGAAGGCAAATACCTTAATGTTCCTATAATTATAAAATATTGAATGCACATTGTTGGTATTGTGTTTCTAAGAACCATGTTAATATTTAAATGTTTGTATTCAATCCATATGTGTTACCTCCATGATTAGAGAGCATGTCTTTTCAATATTCATATGTCATTCCATGCATCCACAATTCATGTTTCTTCCACGAGTGGATCAATATATAAGACCCATCAATTCGGTATGGGCACGTAAGACCCACCATTCCAATGTGGGCACTTTGGGACACCGTATGAAACGTTCTTCATCGTGGCTTGGATCCGCATTTTGTTAAATGTGGGCCTAGGTAACACCGACGGTGTGTCACCGGCAATACCATATATGCATGTGTGTAGTCCTTCATTTCATCCAAATCATACATTCCATTCATTCAAATATTCTTTACATGCTTATTTCATATTCTTCAATGATGATATCATGATCATGGTTGTCATATGTATTATTTATTTACTATACTTGCTGAGTCTCGGACTCACTCTTGCGTTGTTTGTTTTTTTAGGTGATCATTGAGGTTGGCCCCATTGGGAGGGAGTAGACATGCACTACTCATTCACTTCATCTTAATCAACTCGAGATTACATTTTAGTTTGATTTAATCATTCATTAATGATGAGCTGTAATAAATAATGTTGGTACGTGGTTGATAACCCCTCCAGATTAAGGTTGATTAAGTCTTTGCGTGTGATCTTAGTTCATCCTTTTGATATGTTTGCTTGAGTTCAAGATATACTCTGTGATGGTTACGATAATTGTTTATTCCTTTATTGTCTTGACATTTATGATTGTTGGAACCTCCGTTATAGTTATCTATCTGAGGGAGGTTCTAGAAATTTAGAATTTTGTCTTCTATTTTAATTTTGATAACATGTTAGTTTAGTAGCATTCCAAGCCCATGTAGGACTGGGGTGTTACAGTTGGTATGAGAGCCGGCTTTAGGTCCGTGGTAATTAATTTATTAAAATGACACACTGTGCATAGTAGGTGGGATGGGTAATTTGTGGCTTCCGCATTTCTATTGTTATGATTTTTCCGTTGAGTAATTGTTGATTTGTTTCTGTGCTTCTATTCCTGTTAAGCTAAATGTTTAGCTTTATATGCATTGGTGTTCTTAGATGGCGAGAGGTAGAGGCAATGGTCGTGGGCGGCCCATGGCGTGGTAAATCCCGGCCGTGGCCGTGGTCGTGAGCCTTGGTCATTGCGTCTTCATCTTCGTCTAAAGAGTCTTTGGTCTTTGCCGTGAGGTTGCCTCGGCCGCTCAACCGCGCATGACTTCAGGCCGCATCTCTTTATTATCATTTAGAATCTTGAGAGGAGAACCGGGAACTCCGTCGACAAGTGCAAAGCTCTTCACCTTTCTGTTGCACTAGTCGCGGAACACTCTCGCGAAATTCCACCCGAGGCTAGGATGAGTGGATGTCACTTCGTCTGGGCACCTTCGACGAGCGGCGGTACTCGATTCGAGCTCTGATTGGTTGCGATACATGGAGAGGCAGTTCGGTGCCTTAGAGATGACTTCAGCGCAGAAGGCGCGGTTCGTGGCCTTTCATCTAAAGGGCCAAGCTGATATTTGGTGGGAGGCGGTTCTATCTGCTAGAACCCCAGTGCAGGGACCAGTCACTTGGGAGGTATTCGTGGAGTAGTTCAGGACGAAATTCTATCCGAATTCCTTTGTTGAGAGAATGGAGCAGTCACTGCTGACATTTGTTCAAGGAAAGATGTCGATGTCGAGTACGAGGTTGGATTCAACAATCGTCGTTTACGTACCAGCGGTGCCAATGTGATCGGGAGAAGGCCAAGAGGTTATGAGGCCTCATTTGAGTATCGCCACGTTCGGGGCGGCGGCTTGCGTGATTTCAGCTCAGGTGGTCGGCGGGCTAGGGAATGGAGCCGAGAGAGATCTTTCTTCTCAGAGGAGGGCTACTAGTGGCCCTGTCCTTACTGGTGGTTCTGGTGGTGGCCAGAAGCGGAGTTTTGGTGGGGGAGGTGGGTCTTCTCAGCGACCCGCTCCCAAGAGGTTTCAAGGGAGTCAGCATACTCGTCCTGTTCAGCAGTGGCAGTCTTCTTCATCGGCGCCACGTTCTTCGTCATCCACACTTCAGATGCGTCCTGCTTCAGGACAAGGTATGAAGTGCTTCACGTGTGGTGGAGAGCACCAGGCATCAGAGTGTTCTTTCAAAGGGATATGTCGTCAGTGTGGCTGGGAAGGCCACTAGTTGTCAGTATATAAACAGAACCCAGCGAGCATTATCAAATGGGAGCCGGTCGATAGCGTCTTCTTCCGGTGCTCCTCGGGCTTGATTCGAGACCACAGGCTGCTCCTCGCACCTCGATTTTCTTGAGATGGGCTCCTTGGCGGCATTTACTCCTGCACCTCTGCGGGTTCTACTAGAACCCGTTAAACACCGCCGTCAAGACGCTTCATTGCAGTTCTGTTCACCCTCATGAGTGTCGGTCGTCTTTCGCTCCCGGCACCACAGAGTCTCGCCATGCCAACTCCAGCGACTTTGGGCCGTCCTAACGTGGTGACAGGTACATTGCTAGTTGATTCACATGAGGCTTTAGTTCTCTTTGATTCTGGGGCAACCTATTCTTTTGTGTCTCTAGAGTTTGCTAGAAGGGCGGGGTTGCGTTTGCAGCGTATTTGTGAGTCTGTGGTAGTCGGTTCTCTAGGGGTCTTATTTCTAGCTCTATGGCATGTCCAGTTGTTCTATCACTATTGATGATGAGAACTTCACCGCTAACCTTATGGTAATTGCTTGTCACCGTTCGGCGTTAATGCAGGCATGGGTGGTTATTCAAATACCGTGCCAAGATATGTTATACGGAAGGCGGTGACTTTGCAAGCTCCGTCTGGGGAAGAGCTGGTGTTTCAGGGCAGTGCACCGTCTGATTCCTTATTCATTTTGGCTAGTCTGTTTCCCAGGCTTCGGGTCTCAACCATTGGGTTGCGTTGGTCTCTCAGCGAGAAGGCTGATTCCTCACAGCGCATTGAGGAGATTCTGTGGTGAATGAGTTTCTGATGTTTTTCTGTGGAGCTTCTGGGATCTTTGCAGAGCGGAAGGTAGAGTTCAGATTGATCTTATTAAGGGAACTCGACCTATTTCAATGTCTCCATACCGTTTGTACGACCCTTCAAGAGGAGTTAAAAAGCAATTGGACGTCTGCTGTCCAAAGATATGATTAGCGTAGTGTTTCACCGTGGGGAGGCTGTTTTATTCACTAAAAAGAAAGATGGCGGGTTGGCGGATGTGCGTGGATTATCGGGCTCTTAATCAAGCTACCGTGAAGAATAAATATCCTTTGCCCGCATTGAGGATCTTTTGATCAAGCGAAGGAGCTAAAATATTCTCCAAGATTGACCTTGATCAAAGTTATAATCAAATTCGAGTTCGGGAACAAGATATCGAGAAGACGGCTTTCTCGAGGTATGGCCATTATGAGTATAAGGTTATGTCTTTTGGACTAACAAATGCTCTGCGATTTTCATGGAAGCCATGAGCGATATCGCACCAATACCTTGATGATTTCGTTGTGGTATTCATCGGCGATATTTTGATCTACTCCAAGACGGAAGAGGATCATGGTCAGCATTTGAGGTTGGTTCTCGAAGCTTTAAGAGAGAACCAGTTTTATGCCAAGCTGAAGAAGTGTGAATTCTGGATTTCTGAAGTTGGGTTTCTGGGTCATGTAATCAATCAAGAGGGCATTTCAGTTGATCCTAGCAAGATTTCAACAGTGGTAGAGTGGAAAAGGCCAACCAATGTCAAGGAAGTGAGGAGTTTTCGGGTTTAGTTGGATATTCTCGGCGCCGTGGAAGGTTTTCAACCATTGCTAGACCGTTGTCTCAATTGACGAAAGGTGTCAAGTTTCATTGGTCGATGCATGTGAGCGCACTTTTGTACTTTGAAAGATAGATTGGTGACCGCTCCAATTCTTACTCTTCCCAAGCACGGGAAGCGATTCACTATTTATTGATCGTCTATAGTTGGGCTTGGTTGTGTGCTCATGCGAGATGGCAAGGTGATTGCCTATGCATCGGCGATTGAAGAAACATGAGCGTAATTATCCTACTCATGATTTAGAGCTTTAAAAGATGGTTCTTGCTTTGAAGATCTAGCACCATTACTTGTACGGCGAATCACGTGATATATTCACTAATCATAAGAGTCCGAAATACATCTTTACCCAGAAAGATTTGAACCTGAGACAGAGGAGGTGGTTAGAGTTGATAAAAGACTATGATCTCACAATTCAGTATCACCCGGGCAAGGCGAATGTTGTAGCAGATGCCCCGAGTCGCAAGGCGACACCTCCTACTCTTAGTTGTCTTATTGCCGATTTTGAGCGTATGGATATCTCCTTTTGTTTTGCGGGTACCGTGTAGACTGAGACTCGTTTGCTTCTTGAGTCAGCCATTCTAGATCGAGTACAGGAGGCACAACAGCATGATCAGATGCTCCAGCGAGTAAGGAAACACATAGATGAGGGCAAACTAGGCCACTTCAGTGTTGACTATTCTGGTGCGTTGAGATTTAAAGGCCGCCTCTGTGTGCCACAGGAGGCTCAAGTCAAAAATGAGATTCTGAGGGAAGCACATCGTACTCCATATACCGTACATCCTGGTGAGACCAAGATGTATAAGGACTTGAAGAAGAGTTTTTGGTGGAAAAGGATGAAGGTCGATATAGCTCAGTATGTAGCATCTTGTGGAGTTTGCTAGCGGGTCAAGGCTGAGCATAAGCGACCAGCAGGTTTGTTGCAACCTTTGGAGGTTCCAGTTTGGCCATGGGATGATATCTCCATGGATTTCGTAGTTGATTTACCTCACACGCAGCGAGGGAAGGATGCAATTTGGGTCATAGTGGACCGGTTCAGCAAGTCTGCACATTTCATACCTATTCGCACAACCAACTCAGCAAGTGATTTGGCTCCTCTCTATGTGCGAGAGATAGTGCGGTTGCACGGGGTACCTAAGACCATTGTTTCTGATCGAGACAGACGCCAAGTTTGTCTCCAAGTTCTGGGAGAGTTTGCAAAGTGCGTTGGGCACATAGCTTCGTCTTAGTACCGCTTTTCACCCCCAAACAGATGGTCAGTCTGAACGCACCATTCAGACAATGGAGGATATGCTCAGATGTTGTGTTATGTCTTGGAAGGGAGGCTGGGAAGACCACCTAGCTTTGGCAGAGTTCGCCTATAACAATAGTTACCATGCTAGCATTCGAGCGGCACCGTTTGAGGTTCTCTATGGGTGGAAGTGCAGATCCCGTTGTCTTTGGGATGCGATTGGAGAGCGAGGCGATTTGGGTCCCGATTGGGTTGACAAACTATGGCGGTGGCGAGAGGTTAGGAATAATTTGTTAGTTGCTCAAAGCCGGCTGTAAGAGCTATCTGAGATGTCAGAAGGTGAGATTTGGAATTTGAAGTGGGGGCGAGGTTCTTTTGAGAGTATCGCCTACTAGGGTGTAGTGCATTTTGGTACCAAGGGAAGCTTAGCCCGAGTGCGTTGGGCCATTTCAATCGTGTGCAATTGGGAAGTTGGCCTATCGTTTGGATCTCCCCGAGTCTATGCAAGGAGTTCATAATGTGTTTCATGTATCCATGTTGAGGAAATATTTGAGAGACCCAGAACAAGCTATTCCACTTGAACCGTTGAGCATTGAGTAGGATCTCACTTTTGAGTCTCGACTAGTGAAAACTCTGGAGGAGTCAGAGCGGGTTCTGAAGAACAAGACTCTGCGATATGTCAAAGTTCTTTGGTCTCATCGGTGAAGAGAGGCCACTTGGGAGTTAGAGTCTCGCATGTGCGGCGATATCAAAGATCTGTTTACTTAGATGCGTGTTAAATCGTTGATTCTCATTTCTTGGCAATCCATTCTTGTGTTCTTTTAAATCGGAAGAATTAGGGTCGAATTACATTAAAGGGTAGAATGTAATATCCCGAATTTAATTTAGGGAGAATTAAGTCGGGAAAAGGTTTCGATATAATCTTCAGTTTGGAAGGGGGTTTAAAGAAGAGGGCCTCTAGCCCAGGATACCTTGGTCTTGTAGCGGGCCAGGCAGCCCAAGAGGGGAGGCGCCATGGGCCTAAAGCCCATGTGCCCCCACACCCTTTAACCCTAGGCAAGGGCATCCATCATCCCCTAGCTCTCTTGGCTACCCCAAATTTCTCAAGCCGCCGCCTCCCTCCAGGTCTTGAAGCCGCTGCCTCCCCCAAGTCCTAAAGCCGCCGCCTCCTCCAAGACCTAGCTGCAGCCCCTATGCCCCATCCTTCTCCATTGGTGGCAGCCGGCCCTTCTTCCTCCATTGGAGCAGCAGCTCCTTCCTCCTCCTTTGGTGCTGCCGGCCAAGACAAGGGAGAGCCCGGAGGCCGTCGTCCGTTGGTCACCCGAGCAAGGACCAGCGTCTCACACATCTCCTAGAGTATCATCTCACATCCCTGCTGTTTGTTTCAGATTTGTTCTTGGTAGAGGTTGATTATTGATTCATCGATAGTGCTGTGTTCAGAATCAGATTGTTGTTCTCTGTTGAACGTTGATTTTCGTTTGGATCAATGCCGAATTAGGACTTGTGATCTCTTAGATAGATGTATATTATTTCGTTAGGTTTCCATAGCCTCTGAGTTCACCTGAATCAGAGTTATGGTTTGAAAGATACGGCTATTTATGTACCACTGTCCAGAACATCATTTAAATCCCAGCAGTCACTTTGCGTGGCAAATTGAGCATTGTTAAAATCCGAATCAGGAATCCTCCCTATTATGAGAATTGTAGTTAATCGTCTTAGATTTCCATAGCCACCAAGATCACCAAAGTCCGACATACGGATCAAAAGTTATGTTCGTTTCATTCTTGCTGTTCAGATTTCTGACGAGATTAGTATGTTGATTTGTCTTGTGATATATGTTTATGTTAGAGGCAAATTCAGGGTTCCCACACAACTAGAAAATTTTAGCAGATTTCGTGACCTTTCCAGAATATTAAAGAACGTCTTAATCGGAGTTGTAGATCAATAATTACGTTATTTTTTTTTACTGCTGTGCGTTTCGTCGGAACAGAATCTGTCTTTCATGTTCAGCTGCTTGTTAGTATTTTTCTTTGGCCGATTTGGGGTATCTCCCCAACTAGGTTTTTGTATATATGCTTGTTAAGTTTCTCTGGGAACTGGGCTCACCTCGTTCCAACTCCCAGGTTAATAGTTATGGTCGTTTCCGTGCCGCTGTCCAGATTCACTTATGCGTTGGTGTTGTCCGTTTTAGACTAAGTCTGTTAGTTAACTCTTGGGTGTTCGGGAATGCGTTGTAGAACGTTAATAGAAGCGTCCAGTTATATGTTGTTCTTATTTCGAGTATATGTTGTGTAGGCGAAGAGGCTCTAGGTTTAGGAGCATCGCCACTGCCCACTAACGTGTCGCATCGCGGAAGGCAAGTACCTTAATGTTCCTATAATTATAAAATATTGAATGCCTGTTGTTGGTATTGTGTTTCTAAGAACCATGTTAATATTTAAATATTCGTATTCAATCCATATGTGTTACCTCCATGATTAGAGGGCATGTCTTTTCAATATTCATATGTCATTCCATGCATCCACAATTCATGTTTCTTCCACAGGAGTGGATCAATATATAAGACCCATCAATTCCAGTATGGGCACGTAAGACCCACCATTCCAATGTGGGCAGTTTGGGACACCCGTATGAAACGTTCTTCATACGGGGCTTGGATCCCCGTATTTTGTTAAATGCGGGCTTAGGTGAACACCGACGGGTGTGTCACCAGCAATACCGTATATGCAAGTGTGTAGTCCCTTCATTTCATCCAAATCATACATTCCATTCATTCAAATATTCTTTCTGTGCTTATTTCATATTCTTCAATGATGATATCATGATCATGGTTGTTATATATATTATTTATTTACTGTACTTGCTGAGTCTCGGACTCACTCGTGCGTTGTTTGTTTTTTTAGGTGATCATTGAGGTTGGCCCCATTGGGAGGGAATAGACACGCACTACTCATTCACTTCACCTTAATCAAGTCTAGGATTACATTTTAGTTCGATTTAATCATTCATTAATGATGAACTGTAATAAATAATGTTGGCTGTAGTTGATAACCCCTCCCCGTTAAGGTTGATTAAGTGTTGCGTGTGATCTTAGTTCATCCTTTTGATATGTTTGCTTGAGTTCAAGATATACTCCTGTGATGGTTCTAATAATTGTTGATTCCTTTATTGTCTTGACATTTATGATTGTTGGAACCTCCAGTATAGTTATCTATACAAGGGAGGTTCTGCCGAAATTTAGAATTTTGTCTTCTGTTTTAATTTTGATAACTTGTTAGTTTAGTAGCATTCCAGGCCCTTGTAGGACTGGGGTGTTACATTATGACAATTGGAACAACACTGAAGCAACTCTGAGCTAGTATTGTATAGAGCTCTGGCAATACTTTAACTGAAGACAGAGCACTGAAAATAACAGGGAAGTAAGGAAAAACATTCTTGTAAAAGATAATATGCAAACTATTTCATGTAGACTATAACGCACTTAACTGTTAGCTTCCAACTGAAAATGACAAACAACCTAGAAGAATCCTAACGATTGATTATTCTTCTTAGCATAATTAATCAAAAGCATTGCAAAAATTTAAAACAACTACTCCAGCACAAACAATAACACTAGTAGGACTATGTAAAAAATTGACAACTAAGACTTTCAACACACTGTACATTACATACATATAACATCACTACATAACTAAAAAACATATGTTGAGGGTGGGGGGCAAAAGAACACAAACTGTAACTATGTTATGGAGAACACAACTAACAACATAAAGAAATAATACATTCAACTAAGAATCTTAGAAGAATAAATATCTATCAAAATACATTAGGTACTAGTGAGAGTCAAATTCAATGCCACAAAAATCATGGATAGAAGTTTTTTTAAAAAAAATAAGACATAAAACAATTTACCTGGTATATCAGTAAAATTAAAGCTAAAGACAACACAACAATAACATGGCTTTGAATACATGAAGTACTAGTTAGAACATTGACTAAATAATGAAACTAAGAAGTAACAAAATTTACATTTCAAGCAAATTACAAATTACATAAAATAAAATTTCAAAAAAATAATAATAATTTAGATGTAAAAAAAGTACTACAAGATCAAAAAGCCTATAATGTTAATTTTAAGTAGCCAAATATATTGTAGCAATATCTTCGTTTAGTTTGTGTGGTTGCTACAATATCTTCCTTTTACAACCTTTCTACAAATAAAAAAGGAATGAATTAAGACCTAAGATGCATATGTTTTCTCAAACTCATTAGTAAAATTTTAAATATGAATTTAAGCAAAAATGGAAAAAAAAAAGAAATTCTTAAATGAACTAACAAACTATCTTCATTATGTAGGAGAGAAATGGTAGGGAGATGAAGTAAAATTATGAAGAACCATACGAAAATGATGAGGCGACAACTATGCAAGAACAGTAAGAAGCATACACAAAGTTGAAAATTTTTAATTCCAATGATTGACATAATGAAATTTCGAAAAAAAAATACTAGGATGTTGAAGATTTTAAAGGATGGTCTGTGATACTAAATGTTGAAGATTTGCTGGTTCATTTTTTCGTAGGTCTGCTGGTTCAGTAGTGCATACAACTATACAAACTAAATGTTGAAGATTTTAGAGGAATTGTATTTTCACTTTTTTTTCGTAGGTACACATACATTTGTACACACACCTTTGGACACATACAACATGTAAAAATGAAAATACCTACGAAAAAATCATGTTTACACATTTACATAAATCACAATATATGCCAACAATAAAACAAAAATAAGGATCAAATTTGTTTTCAAAAATACTGTGAATCTGCTGCACTTTCATATTACAATGAACTGACGAGATGAATACCTATTGATTTACAAGTAAATGATTCCAGCTTCTTGGATGACTTAAATGAGTATACAAACAGCAAATACAATTTTATCAAGTCCATTGTAGGTAAAGTACACTATATAACTGCAAAAAAATAATATTGTAAAGCAGCCAAAGATAGAAACAAATATAAAACATACAATTTAAGCTATTACCGGTGAATTTTGCAGATGAAATCCTTGGACCAGTCAAGGAGTGCAATTGAAGAGGACGATAATGCAACCCACTAGGGCCTGGATATGTTCAGATGCATAGAAGAAGATGAGGTTAGTTGTGGCATGGTTGTAAAGAGTTGATTTTTATTAACAAAATATTACTTTTATGGAACTTTATATGCTAACAAAAAAATGCAACATTGTAGGATGAGGTTGGAGAAAATGCAGTAGATAGTCAAACGGGAATTTCAGAGAGTTGTAGAACAAAAAACAAAACTAAGAATAAGAATATGGTAGGAAATCAAGGACAGGAAAATGAAGTAATAAATGAGGAAGACCTAGAAATTCTTCGAAATGAGGAAATAGCAGCAAGCTAAGGAAATGATGTGACCATAGACAACAAACACATACCATAGATGGGGATGGATTTCAAAAGTTCAAAAGAAGCTCACGATTTCTTCAACTTTTATGCATATTTATCAGGGTTCTCAATTGTTATTGCACACAATTATCACACAACCAGCAAGAAAAAGAATAGCGAGGTGACAAGCGTGACATTTAAATGCAACAGATATGGCAAATCAACAGAAGAAGGTGAACCAAGTGCTACAAATGAAGAAAATTCAGAGTGAGAAACAAGCATTTTGGTTAAGACAGATTGTGAGTGCATAATGGTTATTACAGAGAAGAGAGGGATATGGTACACAACAAGGCTGGATTTGACTCACAACCATACTGCCTTAGCCCAAATTCAGAGACTAGATTCTATAGGTCTCACAAATACATGTCCAATGAGGAAAATACATTGATAAGAACACTAAAGGAAGCCAACATACCGACAAGAAAGATGATTGTAGTCCTCTCAGTGCTCGGGGGAGGAATGGCAGCATTAACATACACAAAAAAGAATGTAAGTAATGTCAGAACATCAATGAACAGAGAAACAACAGCTAATGACATGATGCAAGTTTTCCAATACTTCACCAAAAGACAATCTGAAGATCCCAGGTTTTATTACAGATTTGACTTGGATGAAAATAGTAAAGTAAAGAGCATGTTTTGGGCAGACGCAAGGTCAAGGGACATGTATACTATCTATGGTGATTGTGTTAGTTTTGACACAACATATTGGACAAATAGATATAATTTGCCTTTTGCACCTATCATTGGGATCACGGGGCATGAAAACACTTGGATATTTGGGTGTGCTTTCCTAGTTGATGAAACAATCACAACGTTCAAGTGGGTTTTCAGCAGATTTCTAGATGCAATGGAAGGTAAAGCTCCAAAGACAATAATTACAAACCAAGATGCAGCTATGAAACCAGCTATATCTCAGATCTTCCCAGATACAAATAATAGGAATTGCTTTTTCCATATAAAGAAAAAGGTTTACGGAAAAGGAAGAAGATATTTTCATAGTAAAAGAGGACTACAAGAGGAATTTGAGGACACAATAAAAAAAACTCATTAACAATAAATGAGTTTGAGGAACTATGGCAGCAAATGCTTCAAAAGCATGAGGTTCAGAACATTAAATATTTTCACACAATGTGGGAGATAGGACAACGATTTGTACATGTTTACTTCAAGAACCACTTCTGCTCGTTCCTTCAGAACCTTTCGCAAGGAGTGAAGGGACAAATGCAAGATTTAAAAGGAATGTTGGAGCAACATACAATGTAACAAACTTCCTAAAAGAACATGAAAGAGTGATGGATACTATTTACACAATAGAAGAGAAAGATGATCATGAGTCAAGAACAACAAGACCAAAAAAAAATTGGTCAGAGTACAACATAGAAGAGCAAGCAGTAGAGATGTACAATAGAAAAAATTTCAAGAAATTTAAGTAGGAACTAAAGTGTACAACAAGGCTCCAGATCAAAGAAATAGAAGTAGAAAAGATATATGAGGTGTTCCAAGCATTGAACCACAAGAAAAAGGAATTGAGGCCAAGGAAATACATTGTGATAACAGACTTACCAAATGAGGAGTTTAGCTGCATATGTGCTAAATTTCAGAAGGATGGGATCTTGTGTTCACATATTATCAAGGCTATGTTGACTCTGAAAATTAGCAAAATATCTGATAAGTACATCGTAGAAAGGTGGAGAAAAAAAGGAAAAGAAACTAGTTCAGAATAACAAAGTTAATGCATAGAACAATGACTCAACTCTTAGATTCAATGTGTTGTCCAGAAGGTTAGCTGGAATGGCATCAAGAGCATCTAAATCAACTGAGAGCTACGAATTCATGATGCAAGAGATTGAAAGAATAGAAAGACAACTGCCAGCAATTATTCAAGGACAAGAAACATCTCAAGCTCAGAGCAACACAGTTAGGAATCCAAATGCACAAAATGAAGAGATTTCTGAGAAAAATTCAAAGATTCAACTTGAAGATCCTAATATAGCATTGACAAAAGGGAGACCAAGAATGAAAACAATGGCTGAGAAAGCAAGCAAAACAACAATTTATCACTTCAGTCATTGTGGATCTACACAACATAATTTTGCAAAGTGTGAATTCAAGCATCTACAGCTTGATCTACCGAAGAGAAAAAGAGTTCAGAAAAAACAAAGAAGACAAAAAGGTAAGCTATCCCTAAGAACCAACTACAACTTCAATTGGAAGAGGAATGCTATAAGCTTTCAAAATAAAAATAACCATTCGGTTTGTTGAATTGCTCAAAGCTTAACTTGAAGATTTTGGAAATTTGGAGATTTAACTTGAACTAATCAAACTTCAATTAATCCTTTTTGGTCGATTTAGAGTTATTGTTGTTCTTTGGCTTTCAGTCCCTTTTCCCTGTTTGCCTTGTGTGTCCTTGGGGCTAGCTTCTCTTCCTTTAGACCTTCCTCTTGTTGGACATTCCCCCATGTCCAGATCCTCCTTTTGTTGGACATCTCCTGATGTCCAGACTTCCCTTCAGTTGGACCTCTTTGTAGGTTCAAACCTCCTTTGCTCTTTGTACTTTTCCTTATATCTTTTGTTTGGACTTCCTTTAGTCCAGACCTCCTCTTTGTTGGTTTGAATCTCTTTGTGTTTAGACCTCCCCTTTAGTCTAAACTTTCATATCTGCCTAGATCTCCTTTGATCTAGACCTCTTTCTCTGTTTGGACCTCTCGGTGTTCATTTGAACTCCTTGAGTTCATTCGATCGTCCCAGAGTTCCTTTGGACCTCCCCGTGCCCATATGGACCTCCTCGTGTCCATATTGAACCCTCCTTTTGAACTCCCCTCGTGTCCAATCGGACCTCCCAGTGTTCAGTTGGACCTCCTTCGATCCATTCGAACCCCTTGGGTTCATTTGGATCTCTTTGAGCTCATTTGAACCTCCTCAGGTTCAAATAGACCTCCTTGTGTCCCTTTAGACCTCCCCCTTTGTTTATTTGGTTGCCCTCATAGCCGTCAGGACCTCCCCTTGTTCAGATCTTGACCGTTAGGACCTCCCCTTGGAGATCTTAGCCGTCAGGATCTCCCTTTGTAGATCTTGACCGTTGGGACCTCCCCTTAGAGATCTTAATCGTCAGGACCTCCCCCTTTGTAGATCTTGGCCGTCCAAGATCTCCCTTGGTAGCTCTTGGCCATCCAGGACATCTCCTTTGAAGGTCTTAGCCGTCTAGGGCCTCCGTTGTAAATCTTATGACAGACCTACCCTTTGGTTCTGATCTCCACGTCCTCCTTTGGACCTCCTCCTGGATCTCCTCCGTTGGATCCTTTTTCCTTTGAATCTCCTCCGTCAGACCTCCTTTCCATCTAGATCTCCTTTTTAGTCCGGACCTTCCTTTGTCCTTTTGCGGTCCACTCGGCGCCACGCCTTCCTCTTGAGGACCATCCGATCAGATCGTATGGCCTCGCTTTGTTGTGCGCCTTTTCCTTTGTCCCCAGGACCTCCTCCTGGTTGTTTTGCAAGGACCACCTCCTTGATCCTTGCTGGTCTTTTCGCAAAGACCACCCTCCTCGTCTAGATCATCTCTTATAGTCGGGACCTCCCTTTTAGGCCACAACCTCCCTTTTGGATGTGACCTCCTTTGTTAACCCTTTTGTAAAGACCTCCCTCTGGGTCACTTTGCATGCACCATCCTCTCGGTCTTTTGCAAAGACTACCCTCTTGGTCTTTGTTGGCCTTTCTGCAAAGACCACCCCTTGGATTGGACCTCGAGTCCAGACCTCCTTGCCCGTAGGACTTCCTTGTCCTCCGGACCTCCCCTTGGTCTCTTATAAGGACCACCCTCTGTGGATATCATAGGGATATGTGCATGATCTTAGGATGATGATGCAATTGGCAATGGCGTCTATTGTTGTGCAGGACGCTTGGAGGTCAACGACGAGGATGATCGGGACTAAGCTTGGAGTGCTGAGGTCCAGAACGATCAAGGATGTCGGGTGAGGTCAATGGACTCAAGCATGGCGCAGAATGGACAAAGGTGACCGAACGAGCAGTTCGGTGCGACGGGTTGGATCAAGTGGCGCTAGGGTCGGTGCAAGTGCCCTGGTGGTTTCGGCGGGAGCCGGTCGGGAGAGACTTGCCGACATGTTGAGAGCCGTTGATCAACCTACACGTGGCGGAGCAAGCGAGTGCTTCACCAAGATTGGACTTGCTCTTCGGAGAAAGATCAAGAAGGGGTATTTTGGTAATTTCACCAAATACCGCCTTTGTGACCTTGGGCTAAACCGCGGCACAAGACGGTGTGTGGAGAAATGGTTTAGGTCAAGATAAGATGAAGACGACGCTTTAAGATGCGTGCGTGTGTCCCGTTTGTGTTGGGCCTTAACGGGAGCCCATTAGGGTTAACTCTTCTAGAAGCTAGGCCTCACTATAAATAGGAGGGGGTGCTGTCAAGCAGCCCCCAAGCACTTCATTTGCAAAACCCTAATTTGTCTTAGGGCTTAGAGAGGAAAGGAGAGGCTCAGGGTTTTAGAGAGTTGAAATGATTTGAGTGCTCATGGATTGAGCTCTTGTCCTCCTTGAGGGAGTGGTTGTAACCAGCAACAATCGCGAATCAATCTATGGATGATTATTCAAAGATGAGTCTTCTTGTGTTCTTCCTTCTCATTTGGTGATTTTGGGTGTTTCTTTGATCCAATGGGTTTCTAGTGGTTTTTTGCCCCCATCTACCTTGCTGTGACATGTGAAAATACATCTAGGATCATCTTGATCATCAATCTCCCACGAGCAAGTTTTGGATCAAGTTTTTCGTTTTTGCTCGGTTTTGAACCCTCCTTCGATAAAATGGAAAAAGGTAAAAACTTTGATGTGGATCTACTCGATCGACACTTAGAATAGGTTCTAGATATCCTTAGGAAGGTGTGTTCCAAGTTTGGTCAAGTTTCATCTTGTAGATCAAAAGTTAGATCGATTTTCGTTTTGAACTTCGGGCTGTTTGCACTATTTCTGGTCAAGTCCGGTCAGACCGCGTTTAAGCTGCTGGTCAGACCACCCGCCGGTTTGACCACACGGTAGCCGTCGGTTAGACCGGGCCCGAGGGTTTGATCTTGAGTTTTGGGTCTTTTGGTTTGGGGGTTGATTGGATTTAGCACAAGGTTTTTACTATGCGTACATACTGATCTTCTTAGCTTTTGTAGCTATTGGAGAAAAGTTCATGTTGAATCTAACTAAGGTGAAATTTGAGTGAGCGTCTATTCACCCCCCCCTCTGGGCGCCTATCCGGTCCAACAAGTGGTATCAGAGCCCGGTTAGCTCTTCTCATAGATCTTAACCGGTCTGAGGAGCCATGGCGTCTGATAAGTATTTCACCAAACCACCTGTGTTTGATGGAGTCGAATTTGCTTACTGGAAGGCTCGCATGCATGCCTACATCGAGGCTCAAGGGCACGCAATTTGGCTTAAGGTCAAAAATCCCTATGTTGTGCCAGCCAATGACGATGTGATCACTCCAGATGTTGAGGCTAATAGCAAGGCTCGAAACTTTCTGATTCAAGGGCTTAGTCGATCTGAGTTTGAGCATGTTGCTCATTTGAGGTCTGCTCATGAAATCTAGAAGACCCTCTATGATTACCACGAGGGCTCTACTGCGATTAAGGAAGTGAGACAGAACCAACTCAAGAAAGAATACTCAAAGATCGAACAAAGGCTAGGTGAATCTTTGGATGAGTTGTGGGGAAGATTCTCAAAAATCCTTCATGATTTACGTGTTGTGGATCTTGTGTTCACTGAATCTGAAAATGCACGTCAGCTCTTGGGTGCTCTTAATGTGAAGGTCTAGGGGATGAAAATCACTTCCATCAATGACAACACTGTCATGAGTGAGCTTACCATGGATAAGCTCTACTCGAGGTTGAAGACACATGCGATTGACTTCATCTCGCGTCTCCCTAAGACAGAGTCGATGGCTTTAGTGGCTGACCCATCTAAGGGTAGTTCTTCTGATTCTTTGGATTTTGGCTCATCTGGGTTTTCATTGTGCGCTCTACACTCTTTGAGCGATGAGCAACTAGAGAAGCTACCTGAGGATGATTTAGCCCTCCTATCCACAAAATTTTTGAGAGTCTACAACAAGGTGAGGAGCAAAAGGAGAGGTGGCCCTGTTACTTGCTTTGAGTGTGGTGAGCCAAACCACATTCATGCTAGGTGCCAAAAGCTGAAGGACAAGGAGGAGAAGGACTCCCGGAGGCGTCCTCAAGCTAGGGATGCGAAAGCCAAGAAGCCCAACTATCGCAAGTTCGTCAGCCGGGTCCTTGCCGCTCTTGAGTGTTTTGATATGAGCGATGTGGACTCGGGGACGAAGGACGACGACGACGATTCTCATGGCAAGAAGAAGGCCCAGATTTCACCGGCATGTGCTTCATGGCCAAGGACTTGCACGACGTCGACTCCTCCAACGATGACGACCCTTTCGGTGATCCCGATGAGGTATGCCCTCACTCAATGAAATGAAACACCTTTGGTTGTTCTTGAACAAAAGCGAAAAGGCAAGCTAAAGCGATTAAGAGCGAGGATAACATGGTTGATAACTTGAACCTAGAAGTTGTTAGGCTCAAATCCATTAATCCTGTTGATATTTGTGATTCTTGCTCTAGCTTGCATAATGAATTGACCAATCTGAAATCGGCTCATTCCTCTGCTGCGAATCAACTTAAAGATGCTCTTGATGAACTAGAATCTCTCAAGTCTAGTCCTGTGTGCATGGATATTGTTGCTCTAGATGTGACTACTGTAGATGCTATTCCTTTACCTTGCTTAAATTGTGCTTTGCTTGAATTAAAATTGGATAGCGCTACAAAAGAATTGCTGCAATTTGATGCTAGTAACACTTGCTCTCATTGTGAGGATAATAAGATTAAAATGAAAGAAATGGTGAAGTGGTTCTTCATTCTAAATCTGCATCATGTGAAAATTGCCTTAAACTCACAATGGAAAATGAAGCTCTAAACAGGATTTTAGAGGAGAAAGCTAAAATTGAACAATCCATGTCCATGACTGCATCCAAGAAAGTAGTTGATTCTGCTTTTTGTGCTTTTTGTACTGAAGTTGGGACAAATTTAGATGAGATACAAGAGGCGTTTAGAGTCAAATTCTAAGAGCAAGTGAGTAGGATTGAGAATGCTTCTTGTGTGTCTTGTGAGGCTTTAAGGGTTGAGATAGCTCTTGTTAAAGAAAAGCTTGCTAGGACAATCAAGTCAAATAGGTGTGTCACCTGTAAGGACCTAGCCAAAGAAAATGATTATCTTAAAAAGACCCTTGAGAGATTTTCTAGTGGAAAGAAGAACCTCAACATGATCCTTGACCAATCTAAGGTGAGTGTGAAGAAAAGTGGCCTCGGATTTAATTCCCTAGAGCATTCTAAGAACCATCCACCTAAGATTGTGAGAGCTATTGAGAGTGGTATGTTTGAGGTAGAACCTTCTGTGACATCTAAGTTAGTCTTTAGATCTACAGGTTTTGCCCAAACCCCTTCAAGCAAGACAGGCGTTTTTACTTCATCAAGTCAGACCCCTTAAAAGGTCAAGTACCATTGCACCTTCTGCAAGAAGGATGACCACATCGTTGAGTTCTGCTTCCGTAGAGCAAAATTGAGAGGAAGGAGAGGATGAGTGCCTTGAGGACCATTAGAGGAGTTCCCTCATCTATGACAGTCTCTAGAGCCAAGCAGCTTGTCTTTCCTGCTAGACATAGGCCTAGGATCGTAGATAACTTCTGTGACTCTTTTGATGGCTCTAGGCAGCATTTTAGGTTAGGATATCGTGAGGAGAGACCATGGGTAGCATCTAGACAGGGGGAGTACCGACCTTTTGGTAGGTCGATTCGGAGAGGTCTAAGTGTTTCTCGTTTGTATTCTTATGATTATCCCTCTAACCATTTTATTGCTGCTTCTACTGCTTTGCCTAAACATCGTGTGACTCAGTACTAGATTCCCAAGTCTTTTATCACTAACCCCAGTACTGAGGCACAGATGTTTCCTGTTCGTGTTCTATAGGTCCGTCGTGTGAGGAAGGAGGACATATGGCTTGTTGACTCTGGATGTTCTCGACACATGACTAGAGATTCTAGATGGTTCTCCTCCCTCACACGTGCATCCAGGAACGAGTTGATCATGTTTGGGGATGCTTCTACCGGTACAATGACAGCCAAGGGCACAGTGCGCGTCAACAACAAGTTCATGCTTAAGGACGTCGCTTTGGTAAGTAAGCTGGGGTATAATCTGCTATCTGTTTCTCAGCTTCTTGATGAGGGTCTGGAAGTGAGGTTCAAGAGTGGTGAGTGTAGAGTTCTAAACTCCTCGGGTGAGCATGTCTTTGGGATCTCTAGGTTTGAGAAGATCTTTTGTGTTGATTTCAATGTCTCTTCTGCTTCTAGTCCTAGATGTCTTGTGGCTTCTAATTCTCATGATCTAGTTTTGTGGCATCGTAGACTTCGTCACATAGGCTTTAATCATTTGACCAGGATCAGTAGCAAGGACTTGATTAGAGGGTTGCCTAGACTTAAGCCTATTAGAGACCTTGTGTGCACTCCCTATAGACAGGGTAAGATGGTTTCTGCTTCTCATCCACCTCTTACTTTAGTGATGACTAATGGACCAGGTCAGCTCTTGCACTTAGACACTGTTGGCCCTTCTAGAGTTCAGTCTGCAGGTGAGAAATGGTATGTGCTTGTGATTGTGGATGACTTCTCCAAGTATTCATGGGTTTATTTTCTGGTTTCTAAGGACGAGGCTTTTGGCTATTTTAGAGAATTGGTCCTTCGACTAGTTGTTGATCTTCCTGGAGCTTTGAGAGCCATTAGGAGTGACAATGGGACAGAATTCAAGAACTCTTCCTTTGCCACTTTTTGCACTGATAGGGGACTTGAGTACTAGTTCTCTTCACCTAGAGTTCCTCAGCAGAATGGTGTTGTAGAGAGGAAGAACATGACCCTTGTAGAGATGGCCAGGACCATGCTAGATGAGCATAGTACACTGAGGAGATTTTGGGCTGAGGCAATCTCTACTGCTTGCTATGTATCAAATAGGGTGTTCTTGAGATCTGTCATAGGCAAGACTTCTTTTGAGCTTAGATTTGGTCATAAACCTAAAGTCTCTCATTTCAAGATTTTTGGTTGGAAGTGCTTTTTTCTTAAACATGGCAACTTGGATAAATTTGAATCTAGATGTTCTGATGGCATTTTTCTTGGATATCCTGCTCATTCTCGTGGCTATCGTGTGTTTAATTTAGATACTAACAAAATTGTTGAGACTTTGAAGTCACTTTTGATGAGGCTAGTCTGGTACTAGACCCGATGGTGCAGTACACGTGTTTTCGAAAGCATCTTAAATCGGCGACGACTCGAGGATGAGGACCCAATCCATCCTCCAGTCACTTGAGAGGTGGTAGGAGAGCACGCTTCTACTTCTCCAAATTTTTGATGAGCGACCTCTTCCCACCTTCATCGACGATCCGAGTGGCTCTGCTCCTACCTCCACGATCCATGAGGTAGAGGCCACTTCTACACCAGACCTCCTCTTCACATTCGGCGACAAAGATCCATCCGAAAGCAGATGATTAGGGATCTTCATGAGCGAGTCACTCGCTCGTGTTTATCTCTCGATTCTCATGCACATTCTCGCTTTTGTCGCATCTTTTGAACCCGAGATGTCACCCATCCTTTATCGATTCCTCTTGGGTCAATGCCATTCATGAAGAGCTTGAAAACTTTGAAAGAAACAAAGTCTGGACCTTAGTTGAATCTCCATCTAATCATAATGTAATTGGAACAAAATGGGTTTTTAAAAATAAGTAAAGTGAGGATGGGTTGGTAGTTCGCAATAAGGCTAGGCTTGTAGCTCAAGGTTATTCCCAGGTAGAAGACTTAAACTTTGAGGAGACCTTTGCTCCTGTAGCTAGATTAGAAGCCATTCACATTTTGTTAGCATTCACGGCATCTAAGGGCTTTAAGCTCTTTCAAATGGATGTCAAGAGTGCTTTCCCTAATGGCTTCATAGAAGAAGAGGTCTTTGTCAAGCAACCTCCTGGTTTTGAAAATCCCAAATTCCCAAACCATGTGTTTAATCTCTCCAAAGCCTTGTATGGATTGAAACAAGCCCCTAGAGCTTGGTATGATAGGCTTAACAGTTTCTTGCTTAAAAATGATTTCAAAATGGGAATGGTAGATAAAACCTTGTTCACTCTCAGGCATGGCAATGATTTCTTACTGGTTCAGATTTATGTGGATAATATCATATTCGGTGGTTCTTCTCATGCCTTGGTGTCCAAATTTTCAGATTCTATGAGCAGGGAATTCAAGATGAGCATGATGAGCGAACTGACTTTCTTTCTTGGTCTTCAAGTCAAGCAAGCGAAAGAAGGCACCTTCATTCATCAAAGCAAGTACACAAAGGACCTTCTTCGACGCTTCGACATGGAAAGCAGTAGGCCAATGTCTACTCCCATTGCCACATCCACCGTGCTGGACACTAATGAGGATGGAGAGCCCGTGGACCAGAAGGAATACCGCAGCATGATTGGCTCTCTTCTCCGGACATACAGTTTGTTGTGTGTCTCTGCGCTCGATTTCAGGCTTCCCCTCGTGCCTCTCATTGTCAAGCAGTGCGTCGCATTTTCAGGTACCTCTAGGACACTCTTGACTTTGGACTCTGGTATCCTTCTGATTCTGCTCTCTCCATTCGGGTTTTTTCTGATGCTGATTTTGCAGGGTGTAGAGTGGATAGGAAGGGTACTTCTGGCACTTGTCATTTCTTAGGCACATCTCTTATCTCTTGGTCTTCCAGGAAACAGTCCTCTGTTGCACAGTCCACTGCCGAGGCCAAGTATGTAGCTGCAGCCAGTAGTTGCTCTCAGGTTCTCTGGATCTTGTCTACTATGCGGGACTATGGGTTATCTCTGGGTAGTGTTCCTCTTTTCTGTGACAACACTTCTGCCATTAACATTGCCAAAAACCCAGTGCAATGAGAAGGGTGTTATTGTGCTTCACTTTATAGAGTCTGAGCAGCAGGTTGCAGATATTTTCACTAAGGCTCTTGATTCTTCTCGTTTTGCTTCTTTGCGGGGAGATTTAGGGGTTATTAGTCATCTTGGCCTGTTTTGAGGGGGAGTTGGCTCTTTTGCATTCATTGTATCATACTGCATTTTAAAGTCAGCAACTTGCATTGTAATATAATTTCATGGAGCTTTGATTATTATCCTTGTATGACTTGACTTCATACTTTATACCTTGCCATGTCTTGTGCTAGGTTGCTAGATTTCTTTTATGGCTTTTCATGTACAGCTTAGCTTTTGCCATGCTAGCTTTATTATCTGTGAGAAAATTGAATCAAAACATGACTTGTTGTATCTTGTGACTAGTTTTGCAATAGTGATCTTCTCATGATTCACAACATGTCATATTCTTCTTCACGATCCAAAGCGTCGCCTCGTCTTCATCTTCGTCGGTCTTCCTCGCCGACCGACGTCGCCTCGCTTCTTCCGACCCGGAGTGGTCTTCTGCCTCTGCTCGGCCGCACGAGCGCCTCTGCTCGGGATGACACAAGCACCCGCCGCCTCTTCTGCTTGGCCGTTGCCGCCGCCGCCTCCGCTCAAAGCCACTCGGGGCTGCTTGGGGCCGCCGCCGGACACGTCGCCTCTCTGGCTCTGAGTCTTCTTCCGTCGCACGCGCGTGAGGTCACCGCCACCGCCGCCGTCGTCGCTGCTGCCGCTGGAGCCACCCGCCACCGCTCCTGCCGCCGCTAGAAGGGGGTGTGCATCGGGTGTGTTTTGGCCTCTGGCCGACGGGTTTTTTTCTTTTCGCGTGAGCGGGCTGGCCCGATAAAAAAAATTAAAAAAGGAGTACAATGTCGTTGGGCACCATTTCCCTCCCTCGCTGCCTAGTGATCTTCGATGGTGTTAATTACACCGACTTCGTGTCTCACATACGCATCCACATGTGTGGTCTTCGTCTCTGGGGCGTCCTCTCTGGCGATGTCACCTGCCCGCCTTGCCCTACTCCTTCAATGGAGCCTACGCCTGTCGCACTGCCCCCAATAGCCGACAAGGCTGCTGCTGAGGCCGCTCGCCTTGCAGATGATGAGGCTACCTCTGCCTACCAAGAGGCTCTGGATTCCTACAAGGATCGACTGACCGTCTACACTTAGTGGTACGACAATGATGCTCGAGTCTTTGTTGTCTTCATCGCCTGTGTCGACCTCGGTTCTCTTCGAGGTTGTGGGACTCCTTCGCTTTCAGATGTGGACTCACCTTCATCGGCCACTCTGAGCCCTCTAGTGATGTGTGACGACCCACCCCGTGATGTCTGCAAGAGGTCCCGGAGGACCTTTTTTTGCGCCGCTGAAGTCACCACGGAAGATGTGGTTGCACCGATGGAGCTTCGAGGAGGTTCCGCCAGACCTCCCAGAGGTCTTGCGGACCTCCCGGAGGTCGTGGCCGCCACCCGCTCAGTAGCACCTCCAGCACATCACTAAGAGAGGTCCGCAGACCTCCCGAGCTAAGTCCCAAGGACCTCTGGTGGTCTCCGCCTGTGCATCCGAGCTAGCCCTCAGACAACATAGCTAGCCCGCACAAGAACACAAGCCAATACCACAACCACGAGGTCAAACAAAGATGAAGCGGATAAATTAAACTTTATATAATAGGACCTTATGGTCAAGCTTGTTAACAAGAGGTCCGCCTTTGAGGGCTTACAAAACCAACGAGGACTTACAAGCGGCAACAAGGAGCTCTAGGGTTCAAACACCAAAACACGCAAAAGCCATCCAACAAGCACCACAGTCGTCGGGTGGAGGACGCCCTAGGCATCTTAGTCGTCAAGAACTCCTCCTCGAAGAGGTCTCAGACCGCCTCGCACTTGGTCATCTTCATAATCTGCTTTGACAGGGGCTTAAGCCATGAGTACTTGGAATGTACTCACAGAAGTCTGAGGAGCAAAGATGCAATAATATTCATGCAAGGACTTACCAATGGAGAGCTGTATGGTTAGTTTGCGCAAAGCCAAGTTTGACAATAATAGCAATAATAGATTGTAAGGCAGCAAGGTAAAACCATAATACATAATACTTTTGATGTTTAAAAAGGTGGAGTGAGCACCAACTCACGGCCACAACCCAAAAATGGGGGAGGTCTGGTCACACCAGTGGCCAGGTCCTCACCCAAAGCCCACTCCAGAACACCCATTCCAGAGGTCCAAACCAACCCCTGGACCACTACCCGAGCCAACCTTGACCCCTCCGAGCCGGCCAAGGTCTCTTCGAGGCAAAGCCAAAGCATCTCATGGAAGTGTCCAAATGGCACAAGCTTTGAAACATCTACCCCTTGCACCATTTCATCGAGCATGTCCATGACCAAGGACTTGGCTATTCAATAGATCTTTTACTCGCAGAGGTGTACAACTTTACCCACAATCCACGATCTCTCTAGCGGGGACGGGTTCGGTCACCCTTGCTCACTTAGAAGGTGAGCGGTCTAGAGAGCGACAAGGCTTTACAAAGCTTTGGATTGACTGTAGCTGTCCGCTAAGGTTTCATAAATCCCCTTTGGTCTAGAAGTCCGCAGGTTATGGGTGCCCTCTACGCCAACGAATCACACGCCAACCCAACAGCCCCAAGCCAACCCATTGCTAATTATTCAGCCTGCACCATCCCCATAAAATGATCTTGTGGTTGTACTAATTGGCCCAGTTCAACAGACACAAAGTGAAGTCCTTATTTGTGCTAAGGCAAGACTTCCACAACCAAGTGTGCACAAAGACCCACTACTCACTCCCCGCCTTCTTGCCCTAGCAAAACAATTTGTATTAGCCCATGCCGAAAGACCACCCAGTCCTAGCACACAATTTTTAACCAAGTGGTCTCACACCACGACCAACACAGCCTTAGGCATCCCGCCATAGTTGCTCAACAATGGCACCAACCACATATTTCATAACTTATTAGTCAAGATTATTAGAGATGAAGCATGATACGTTCGAACCACGTTTTTCTAAGCAAGGCTATATAAGACCCACGGCCCCCATGTTGGCAAATAACAAAGAACACCAACTAAATTATCCTCCCTAAGGCTCACAAGGTAAACATGACAACATGATGGAGACAAGGTATAAAGGAGGCATAACAACAAGTAGGCAAGTAACTATAGCCCAAACCATTTTCTTATAAACATAGCCATGCATGATAAAGTAAAACCGAAATACATTTGTAAAACTTGGTTCAAGATGATCAAAAGGAGGTCTGTGGCTTGCCTTGGTCAAGCAGTGGAGAGCCTTCTGCAGCAAGAGCTGGGTCCAAGATCTCCTCGAACTCGTGATCTACACGTTCGCAAGAGAACCAAATAAGCAAAACCACACTAAGCCGAGAGAACATCAAAAGAACCAAAAGGAACTCAAACCAACTCAGCCAAAAGGAAACCAAGAGGTTTAACACGACCTCAAAGAGCTCTGGGGAGGTCTTTGCGCAAGGAAGAACCGGCGAGATGAGGCGGGGAAGGAAGAAATGAGCAAAAGATTACAAAGGCTCGCCTCTCGTGCTATATATAGCCGGAGTTGGTGGAGTGCACCAAGAAAAAGGTTCAATGACGTGTAGGCAATCGGGATAACTAGGGCAGGGCTTGCCCAAAAGAATTGAATAGTACTCAGATGTGGCGCATTTAATGTGACCCGACACCTATTAAATGCGCATGCAGTTCTCGAGGCAAGGGCAATAATTACAAGGTGAAGAGGGGTGGCAAGTGGGGCGATCAAAAGGGTGCACCACAAGTCAAAGAGGTGGCCCCACCGCAAGGGTCATTCCGCCAAAGACCACTGTGAGGTCTCGGGCAAGAGGTCCAAGACACTCAGAGGGGAGGTCTGGACAGAGGTCCGACAAGTAGATCTCCAAAAGGGAGATCTAACGGCCAAGATCTCAAGGGAGGACCTCAACAGTCAGAATCAAAGGGTGCGGGGAGGTCCTGACGAGTAGATCTCCAAAGGGAGATCTAACGGTCAAGATCTCAAGGGGAGGACCTCAACGGTCCAGATCAAAGGGTGCAGGAGGTCTCGACGAGTAGATCTCCAAAAGGGAGATCTAACGGCCAAGATCTCAAGGGAGGACCTCAACGGTCCAGATCAAAGGTGCAAGGAGGTCCCGACGAGTAGAAGGAGATCTAACGGTCAAGATCTCAAGGGAGGACCTCAACGGTCCAGATCAAAGGGTGCAGGAGGTCCGACGAGTAGATCTCCAAAAGGAGATCTAACGGTCCAAGATCTCAAGGGAGGACCTCAACGGTCCAGATCAACGGCAGAGGAGGTCCCGACCAATGAGAAAAATTCAAGGTTAGGAGGGTGGTTTTATAAAAGACCAAAGAAGGACCGGAGGTGGTCTTTACAAAACAACCTGTGAGGAGGTCCCTGGAAACAAAAGCAAATGCAAGAAGAAAGCAAAGCCGCTCGATTGAATCCAAGCGGCCCAAAAGGAAAGGAACGTCGACCATCCAAACGTTATCTCGCGGTGAGCAACCGCCGATCCGGATCCAACGGCGGACACAAAGGGGCTGTTCGACCAAGCTTAACAGACCATCGAGACTAGGCCGTCTGATTAAAATCGGACGCCAGGGGAAAGGGGACGTTCGGACCAAGCTACGTTCCCTAGGATCGGGCCATCCAAACCACATCGGACGGTCCTAAGGTAACGAAGGTAAAGTCTTAAGCGATACAGCCACAAGCATCAAAGATGGGTCCAAGCGCTAAGGAGGTCTTGGGCCTAAGGAGGTCTAGACCCTTGGATCCCACTAAAGGAGGACCTGGACGGCTAGATCCCCAAGAGGGAGGTCCATTCGGCCAGATCCCAACAAGGGGAGGTCTGAGCGGCTAGATCTCAACA
This sequence comes from Phyllostachys edulis, assembly GCA_036346405.1. Taxonomy (NCBI): domain Eukaryota; kingdom Viridiplantae; phylum Streptophyta; class Magnoliopsida; order Poales; family Poaceae; genus Phyllostachys; species Phyllostachys edulis. Next base: position 52,830 of record JAYEVD010000752.1, read on the forward strand.
AGGGGAGGTCTGAGCGGCCAGATCTCAACAAGGGGAGGTCTGAGCGGCTAGATCTCAACAAGGGGAGGTCTGAGCGGCCAGATCTCAACAAGGGGAGGTCTGAGCGGCCAGATCTCAACAAGGGGAGGTCTGAGCGGCCAGATCTCAACAAGGGAGGTTTGAGCGCCAGATCTCAACAAGGGAGGTCTCGAGCGCCAGATCTCAACAAGGGGAGGTCTGAGCGGCTAGATCTCAACAAGGGGAGGTCTGAGCGGCTAGATCTCAACAAGGGGAGGTCTGAGCGGCCAAGAGAACTCAGGGGTTCCCAGAGAGCGTGGAGAGGTCCACTGGAGGTCCAAAAGAAGCAAAGCCAAGCGTGGCATGGGGGGGGAAACCGAAGAGGTTTTTGAAACACAAACCCGAGCTGGGTCCTTGACAGGAAAACCCCAAGCAAGGGAGAGGTTCGAACAGAGGGGAGATGTGAGAGAGGTCTGGATCTCAAAGAGATTCAAACCAACAAAGGAAGTTAAGAGAGAGAGAGAAGAGGCGAACCAGGGGCACACAGAGAGGCTTCGGAGAACCACAACCCGAGGGCAGCAAAGACACCACAGAGAGCCACAACCAGCAAGGAACATCAACAACGACTTAGTTAAGGTTTGATTAATTCCAATTAAACTCTCCAGATTTCAAAATCTCAGGTTAAGCTTTGGATTCTCAATAAAGCCAAATGGTTACTTTTATTTTGAAAACTTGGCAAGGACTTAAAAGAAAACGGGATGTTACATGATGCCCTCTACTTGTCCGTGGTCTGCCAGGAGCACTCTCTTCAGCAGGGTGATGCTACTGTTGACGCTTTTTACGCCTCGAGCTCATTGCTGTCTGGCGCCATTGGACTCTCTCCGACCGCCGATCGTTGTTCTGTCTCAGGCCGCTGGTCAGACGCGTCTTGACCGAGTTTCAGCGTGTCTACGATTTCCTTACTCGCCTTTGCCCTAAGTTCGAGCAAAGGCGTGCCCAGCTCCGTGCACGCCACCCTCGTGTCACTCCCTTGGAGGCTCTTACCGAGATACGCGCAGAGGAGACTCGCCTAAGTGGTGCTGGTCTGATGCCACTCCCCTCCGTGCTCGCCGCTCGTCCACTTGCTACACCGACTGCTCCACGCTTCAGCACACTGCCTCCTCCAATGACTGCCACAGGTGGTGGTGGTCGCTCTCCATCTGGCGGTGGTCGTCCTCACTACTCCTACTGTGATAAGGTCGGCCACAATGAGTCCCAGTGCTATAAGAAGCAGCGGCATCTTTCACGCCGTTCTTCTACTAGCACTAGCACTGGTGCTTCTACATCGACTCATTCAGCAGTTTCTCTCACTGAGTAGGAGATAACCAGACTTTGACGCCTGCTTGTCGCTCGTGTTCTCCTCGGCAGTTTTGCGGTGTTCTGCCATCGATTCTTCTGCACTACGAAACCACCCCTACACAACAGTACCTCCCTATGGATTCTTGATTCGGAGCATCTTTTCACATGACTTCGATTCTTCCACTCTATCTTTCATTACACCTCTTGATTCTCCTGTTAGTGTTCTTACTGCTGATGGTACCTCTCTTTCTGTCTATGCTCGAGGACCTCTTAGCAACTCATCTTTTCATGTTCCTTCTGTTGCTCATGTTCCTCGCCTTACCATGCTGACTTCTTTCTCTGTTGGGACATCGACCTTGGTTGTCGGGTCATTCTCAACTCGACTCTTGTTGTGTTCGAACCGCCACACGGTGAGCTCTAGTTGGTTCTAGCCCTCGGCGCCTTGACTCACACTGCGTCTCTGGGAGCTTGACTGCTTCACCTTCCTTCCGCCGCCACCATCGCCGCCATTTTTTCGCTTCTACCACCCGTCTACGGCAGTGGCATCACCGTCTTGGTCATCTGTGTGGATCTCGTCTGTCGCCTTTAGTTCATCGTGGCCTTCGGGTCTGCCTCAGAGACGGTCTCTAGATTGTCGGTCGTAAGTTAGGTAAATGATTCACTTTCCTTATCCTCATAGTGAGTCGTTGTCTCAATCATTCATTTGATCTTGTTCATTTAGATGTTTGGGGTCCAGCTCCTTCGCTTTGAAAGGGGTCATCGATATTATATCATATTTATAGATGATTTCTCTCGCCACACTTGGATATATTTTATGTCTTCTCATAGTAAGGCCTTGTCTATCTATAAACAATTTGTCACTATGGTTCGCACACAGTTCTCCACTCCTATTCGTGTCTTTCGTGGTCGACTCTGGGCGAAAGTACCTCTCTTGTTACCTCACAAGCAGCCTTCCCATCGAGCAAGGCACTCTCGCTCAGTTCTCTTGTTCTGGTGCTCATGCTTAGAATGGTGTCGCTGAGCGCAAGTATCGTCACCTCCTTGAGACGGCTCGTGTACTGATGATTGCCGCCTCTATTCCACCTCACTTTTGGGTTGAGGCTGTTTCCACTGCCACCTATCTCGTCAACATCCAGCCCTCTTCTGCTCTTCAGGGTACGATCCCTGTTGAGCGTCTCTGTGGTCTTCTTCCTAACTACTTTGCCATTCGTCTGTTTGGCTGCGTTTGCTACGTTCTCCTTGCCCCTCGAGAACACACCAAACGGACTGCTCAGTCTATTGAGTGTGTTTTTCTGGGATACAGTGCCGAGCACAAGGGCTATTGGTGTTGGGATCCTGTTGGTCGACGGATGCGGATTTCTTGGGATGTGACTTTCGACGAGTCTTGTCCCTTCTACCCACGTCCTGCCTCTCCTTCAGCTTCCTCTGTGGAGTCTCGCTTTTTTTACCTTTCCAGATACACCTATATCTGTCTTGCCTCGTCCACCCGGCCCCATCGAGTCTCCACATATTCCTCCTGTGGCCTCTCTGTCAAGAAATGCCCCGCTTGCCTCCTGCGGCTCCTCAGGCTCCTCCCACTACAGTATCTTTTTCCCCTCTCTTCTACACTCGTTGACCTCATATTGAGGATCTTCCAGATAAGCCATCTTCTCCTAATGTTCCATCTTCTCCTGATGCTCCATCTTCCCCTGATGGGTCATCTTCTCCTCGCTACGCTCTCCGCGATCGCTAGTCGATTCGACCCCCTACCTATTTTGGTTTTGCTGGTGCAGCTAGTCATGAGCCTGTCTCCTACCAGGATGCTGTTACTCACCCTGAGTGGTAGCATGCCATGGCCGAGGAGATTGCTGCCCTCGAGCGCACTGATACTTGGGATCTTGTTCTTTTTCCATCTCACTCTTGTCCCATCACGTGAATGTGAGTCTATAAGATTAAGACTCGCTCTGGTGGCTCTCTTGAGCGCTATAAGGCGCATCTTGTTGCTCATGGCTTCCAACAAGAGCATGGTCAGAACTACAATGAGACTTTTTACTGCGGGCCCACATGACCACCGTCGTGATTCTTCTTTCGGTGGCGCCTATTCACATCGGGTCTGCTTCTCACTTTGATGTCAAGAATGCCTTTTTAATGGTGAGTTGTGTGAGGAGGTCTACATGCATCCGCCACCTGGGTATTCTGTTCCTGAGGGTATGGTCTGTCACCTTCGTCGCCTATCTATGGCCTTAAGCGAGCCCCTCGTGCTTGGTTTGAGCGCTTCTCCTCTGTGGTCACTGCTGCTGGCTTTTCAGCTAGTGATCATGATCATGTGCTCTTTGTCCACACTTCGTCTCGTGGTTGGACTCTTCTTCTTCTATATGTTGATGATATGATCATTACCAGAGATGATTCTCGAGTACATTACCTTTGTCAAGGCTCGTCTTAGTGAGCGCCTTATGTCGATCTTGGTCCTCTTCACACTTCCTTGGGATTGAGGTTACTTCCACTCCAAATGGTTTCTTTATGTCCCAAGATAAGTATATTCAGGATCTTCTTGATCATGTCTCTCTCACTGATCAGCGTACTGTTGAGACTCCCATGGAGCTCAATGTTTACCTCCGACCCTCTGATGGCAAGCCTCTTTCTGATCCGACTCACTATCGCCATCTAATTGGGAGTCTTGTCTACCTTCATCATACTCGTCCTGATATCACTTATCCAATCCACATTTCGAGTCGGTTCGTCTCTACTCCCACTCAGTCCACTATACCACCTTCAAGTTCTCGCGATACCTTCGTGGGACTATCTCTCGCCGCCTCTTCTTTTCACACTCCAATTGCTACAACTTCAGTTTATTCGGATGCTACTTGGTCGGGCGATCCCTCCGATAGTGGTCTATCTCGCCATCGTGTTTTTCTTGGTGGTTCTCTCATTGTTCGAAGACTAAGAAACAGACCGCAATGTCTCGCTTTGAGCGCAGATGTCGAGTTGCGAGCTATGGCTCTCTTGACAACAGAGATTACTTGGCTACGTGGTTACTTGAGGATTTTGGTGTTTCTTTCACTACACCGACTCTCTTGTCGACAAGACAAAGTATCAAGATGTTCGTGACCTCGTGGAAGCATGAGCTCACCAAGCATATTGGTGTTGATGCTTCCTTCATGAGGTCTTGTGTGCATGATCGTGATTGCTCTTCAAGATGTGCCTTCGAGCTTCAGATAGCTTAATTTCTTCACGAAGGCCCTGACTCGAGCACAAAGATTTGCTGACCTCTCCAAACTCGGTGTTGTTGATCCACCATGAGTTTGAAGGGGGTGTTAGAGATATATGTATAGTGTGTTATTCCCTATTGTTATGAGGGTTATTTGCATATTCACCTCTCGTACTTTGTATATATATATATATATATATCGCCCTTTTGCCCCCTGGTAATACAAGCGCTTATTCATAACAGGAAAACATGCAGAATTGCATATTTTCGAGCCATTGACAAAGATGTATGGCATGTTATATGTGTTTTTTTGCTCTAAGATGGGCAAAATGCAGGGACAAGACGACAACTAGTGAAAAGACGACAACTAGTGAAAATGTTTGTTGCTCCTGAAAGAAGAAAACAGCACTTGGTTTGCACACTGTATTTTGAAACACTTCTATACATTTTAACTCTCTACATATATTATGGTGGGTGAATGGACAAATAAATTGCTTACATTTGCTTCTACGTTGTTTTTACATTTTTTATTTGTTCATCCTACACTAGTTTGAAGAGCCAAATGAGAAAGGACAATAAGATCTCACTCAACAAATATGTAGGTTGGCATCAGTTTAACGCAAGACTGCTTGATCCAAATCCTTTTCTAATATATAGAATTATAGATTAGGATTCATGTGAACACCATGTAAGACAAACCCAATGAGTTGATACCCGAATGTAACAATACAGCTTGTGTTATTGCCATGGAGAATCAAACTTATGTATACAGAACAGCTTCTCTGTATACCGAGGATTCCATGGAAATGGACCCCAGTACACATTCTGAAGATTATTATGGATAACAAAACCAATCAGCGTCAGCTTTTTACATTATCCCAGAAAAACAATTCAAGACAACACAACATACAATTGATTAAATTAATAGATGCACGAGTAACAGGAAAATCGTTGCTTGCTACACCTCATGAATGATTCTACAAGGCCGGTTGCTAGAAATGGCAACAGGGACTATACTATCTATCTTATCCATCTATGTACAGAGGTGATCATTTATAATGTGGCGGCATAAAGCAGCTAAAATTTGTACCTAATCTTACTTAACTTCCACTCTTGCCTTTGGATTCATCGTTTGATAGCTGACTATTTCTAAGGGTTTCAGGACCATTGGAAGGCGGAGATTTTTCTTCAACTTTAACTGGGGAAAAAGCAGGTGTTGCTCCATGATAACTCCGAGCATTCAATTCCATTGCTGCCCCTGATGAGGATTTGGCTTCTGTGACATTTGCAAAAATGTTAGGTTGTAAAGTTTATTAGAAAATAATCCAATAAAAAAGTTTGTATCTGTGATTTAACAAACAACTCCACCAGTAAAGATAAGCAGAAAATACTTGCTTGAGTATCAGAAGTGCCAGTTTCTACTAGCATACGGGGGGCTATCAGTTACCAAAATACCAAAAGATGCAAACATGGAAATCAGTGTTCCCCTAGGCACCCGCCTAGCCTGCCTAGGCGCCAACCTCCTGCCTAACCCGCCTAGCTGATTTATCCCGCCTAGGTGGCGATTAGACGCTGGCGCTGGTCTACCGCCCACCTAGCGCCTAGGGGAACATTGATGGAAATGCATGGACCTCATATAATTTTTGGTTGATGTTAGTAGTAACATAACAGCCTTTGACGTAAACATCTCTACATTTCATCAATAAACATCATAAGTGATAGGAGGAACTTCAAAGTCAAATTTCATATATTCTAGCTTTCAGGACAGTTTTTTTTTAATAAAAAAGGCCAGGAGCTCTGGCATTCATTAAAGAACGAGATGGGCACCCGAGTCAGTCCTAGGACTCGAACTTGGGTGGGTGGGGAGGCGGGGAGGTTAAATAGCCTCCCCACCACCAGGCCACTAGCATGTTCCCTTCAAGATTTTTTTTTTTTTTTTTTTTTGGAAACCAGATGAAGTTTGTTTTAAGTTTCCTAAGTTACCAGTTCCATCAATTTTTTCATGAGTTTCAGGTTTGATAGCCTTCAAATGAACAAATTGGATCTCTATAAGTGTGCCATGACAAAGTATGTGCAATGCATCCACATGTAACAAACTGAATATGACACATTTACAAGCAAGTTCTACTCACCATTTATTTTTCCACGTGTGATAAGCACACGGAGATAGTCCCGCAACCCTGTCAACACTAGGTTTTCTTGTACAGCATTTATCTCGGAAATGTCCTGATCACACGAAGCCACCATAAATGAACTTCTACAATCATTTCCAAATGTGGTATCCGGTTCATCACACAGTAGTGCTTGTGTTCCTGGAGATGCAGGCCTAGGATCTTTGGAAGCGTCAGAGAAATGGGACTCCAATTCATTAATGTTCTGCTGATCTGTACAGGCTTTGCTGTGCGTATCCATCGGAGAGGCTTCCTTCAAGTCTTGCTCTTTGTTCTTATCATTGTCTAGGCCATTATTTGTGTGAAATTCCTTCTCTGCTTCCATCTCCTCCACTTTCGTGTCTGCAAATATGAGAAAAAAATTATAGTTGAACACGCAACTAGAGTGACAGCAATTACCATATCCATTAAGCTCTTCCTTTTACAAAAGAGGGGTACAAAATTTGAACATGAGCTATGTGTGCTTATGTAGAAACATTGTTAATTTTTACAGTCATGTCAACTCACACGTGTCAGATGTTATGCATTCCATGTTGATCTTAAATAATGATATAATGCTATTTATAAATATAAAAAACTAATTGAACTTTCCATAAAAATGAAAACTAGATGTCAAGGTCTATTTTTGTTTTAGCTCTGGAGCTGACATAATTTTGCTTTATTTTATGTTGTATGGAACATTTAATACTATGCAAATATCTTTGCATTCCCCTTTTATTTATGGCCTGTTAGAAGCTTTGATGCACATTGGTGCCTGGCACTTGCATCCATATTCAGGTAACTGATGCAGAAGTAAAGTGCAGAAGGCCAAGACAATTAGCAAACTATCCGCAAACGTTGCTGATTCATAAATATGAACTGGGATTTTTTTTATTAAAAAAACTACGTAACTGCGATAGTGCCTCTAAGTGCCATCTCATTTCTTATTGCCAATGCGCACCACTCTTTCACTACTAGTTCACATAGTACTAATGTTTATTCGAACCTTGGGGGAATAATAAATAATTTAGCCAAAAAATAAACAATGATAAAAACACGTTACCAGCTATTGTGGGGAATGCTTCTGCTGCCTTTCTGCATGCAATCACCACATGCTTGACTAAATCATTGACATCACTAAGATGGATAGTGTTTGCTAGTGAAGACCTGATAAAAAATTGCATTTCATCAAAAGAAAATACACGTAGAGTGAACAGGGAGAAGAGCATCATGGTAAAATTGTTTGCTAATATATTTGTATTTTAATTAAATAACACTCCTTTGTAAAAACTTTTCAGCTAAGCCCAAGAAAGGACTGTTTCAAATATAAATTGTGTGGATTGGGCCATCTGAAATGCACTAGTTACAAGACGCTAACGCCGTAATGAAATTACATTACATGTTTTGGCGGTAGCACCATCTCGAAGGCCAGAAGGGTTTAACACTCCCAGCCGCTATTAACCTAAGAGGTGCCCTTCAAAATGGTGTTAGTCCAAAACAGCTAGAGCATTTTGGTTGTGGCATTGATTTGGGTTGGACAATTGAGCTATCTACACGTCATTTAAGGATACTGGAACAATTTTGTCAACTCTTGGGTTATTTAATATAAAAACTAAATATATTTCCACTTACCTATAAATCATTTTAGATGATTTACTTTGGGAATTGCCAACATTATGCCCTCCGATTCCTGTGCAAGACGGTGTAAGCTGTGAAACATCTGCATGGTTAGCCTAGCACACAAGAACAGTCACAAAAAAATTGAGTTAGACAACACTGCAACAATAAGCTTTAGCCCCAAAAAAATTGGAGCAATAAAAATGACAAAAAGAATGAAATTTCTGGTGTGTTTTGGCACATCCATCCAAAGAATAATGGTGCCAATAACAAGAGAAGGAATTATGTCATGAATTCAGTATTCAATCAAATTCCTTAAAAAATCTCACAATTCAAACAGGCAGGTTATTTGGTACTGGGCAAACCCTTTGGAGCATACCTGTTGAAATTGTGACTCTGACATACTTCGTTCACCTAGGGAATCTTCTTGAGATTTTCTTCTACGCACCGGAGAACATTTATATCCTGAGGATCCAATGGCACCATTCAGAGCGATATTAGCTGCTTGTTGAATGTGATTTCTATCAGATGCATTGTCTCCTTGAACTAAAGCTTGTCGTTCTTCACTTCCTTGAAAGTTCTTACAGTCCATACATCTACAGTTCTTGGAGCAAAGGATATTTGCTTGGAAACATTCACAGTACTTCTTTAGGCATCCTGACTTTTTGCAATGACAGCCTTTATTGTGCTTTGGTTGGAGAGGTACTGCTCCAAAATTATCCTGATAGTCAAATAAGACTGTTTAACCACATGCAGCTAAAGCCAAGAAAAAACAATTATCTAAGGAGACATAACAAACTAGTCCTTGAAAATTGGGGTTAGGTTCATTTTTAGAGTTGAACTTTCAGAACAAAATTATGCTGCTAAAAGATCGAAAAATCAGACCTAGGAAAAAAGAGTAAATTCAATTGGATGGGCAGAACATAAGTGTCTGAATTTAGAATAAATGGTAAAGTGATAACAAGTAGCCAAAAGGAAAATATGACATGAAAACAATATGCTAACAGTGTACAACTATCAGAGATAGGCACCTGAGCTTTAAGTACAGCACAATACCACACAGCAAATATACAGAACTGATCCATTGGTCACATTGAAACTTGACTTGAGGGGTGCTATCATATTTTGAGTCCTCATAACAACAGAAGTGAGTCATTGAAAGGTGCTTACAAAAGAAATTGAGTTAACAATGAATGTGTCATCTAAATAACCAGTATTTAACTCTAAGATGTTTTGGAATTATATTTCTGTATATGATTAGTAGTTGGCAGAAAAAAATCTCTGTCAGCAAAACTTTAAACAAATTGCTTGCTGAATAAAAGATGTCGAAGACACATGAACCCTGCTTGCAGGTTATTACATGGTGTAGATAATACTAGAGGAAAGTACCTTTCGAACATTCAGTGTACTTGGGCCATTTTCAATTTTAGGCTGAAAAGCAAGTGGATTACGAAGGAGAGTCGTTTCAATAGCTTCCTTCCTGATGTTCTCATTCTCAATGTTGTTTCCATAATGTGAACAATTGCAGCCATCACAATATACACGTGCTGCAAAACACTCACAATACCTAACAAATAAATATCAAGTTAGTACTCACAAAGTCACAATACCTAACAAATAAATATCAAGTTAGTGAGTTTATCTTCTATAAGCATGATAGGATGTTTCATCATTAATGTGTATCATAAAGAAAATGATCAACTAATTATAAACACCGCAAATTTGAAAGCACTGCTTGTTTAACAGCGATTGGAAAGCTTACTTGAAATAAACAAAGCAGTGATGTGGGACAATAATAATCAGAATAACAGGTAAGTGCATGAAAACTGAAAGTGCAAAAGGAAATAAAACAATGATAAGACAAATGGCAATAGTTATCTCCTATGAACCCAACACAAACGTATATATTATTATCTGTCCAATGACAACACACAGTAGTGCATACAATGTATCTAGTTAAGTGTCGTTAATGAAGAGGTAACAGAGGGAAATCAATGTTACGACTATTAATCATCCTATTTGAGCTCTTTTGAATACTATTAAGATGATACTAAACATTTAACTGAGAACAAATCTTGTTAATCGTTGATAGAGAGCCTGTCTTGTTTAGCAAACAATATGTAAAAGATATCCATTCTTCAAATAGTATATTTGCTTTGTGCTGTTAACATGAAATGGCATGTGCAGCGAAAAATAATACTCACAGCTTCAAACATCGTGAGTTTTACAGTTACAGTGCTTCCTTTTCTTTGGAGTAACATTTTTACTTCAGCAGCAGGCTTCCTGGGAAAATTAGAATATTAGACTTGGTTAGTAAAAGCAACATTTTGCAAGCATACACTCACAATTTTTCCAATGCAAAAGGATCATATCACGAGCAACACATTTTTTAGGAAGACGAGCAACATAATTGGGCTCAGGAAGTTATATAGATAATGAACAATACGATTTTTTTTGGACAAGATTGAAGAATATAATTTGGTCTTGAAAGTGTATAAAAAGTTCCAGGCAATTTTTTTCTCAATCAGCCAAGCCGGCCTACAATTCATATTATCTCACAATAGCTTCAAAACAAAAACGAAGAGAGGATGGAACCAATTATGATATGAGGTGTAAAGTGTAAGGAGCATCACGGTATTGTAACAGAGCACGGTTTTAACTTTTAACAGTAGATTCCTTTCCAATTATGATATGAGGTGTAAGGTCCCATTAAGACTTCAGATAGTGTTATGTGCTGCAGCGATTCTGTTGTTTTCCAAATAACAACCAAGGGATTTAACGTGCAAAACTATGCAGTCACACGAAATTATGCACTATACATTTGACCTCAGAACAATTAACATTCAACATACATTTCCAACGTGTCCAAAACTTCAGTTATGAAGTGCTTAAGCATCAATACTCACCAAGCGCAAACAACAATAACCTATAACTAATTCAGTCACATTTGCCATTCACATCGCTAGTGTGCTTATGTGCATGCACATCTGTATAGATTGGCACAACATGGTCAGCCATATGTATACACCCCCCAAACACTAAAATTTACTCTAAGCTCAACTATTCTCTTCTCACCTTAGACATTCTTATAAAAATCAATGACACGGAGCGCTACTACATATCAGATAACCAAACGGATGCTTATAATAGCCTTGTAATTTCATAAGAAAAAAAATTAAAGCTCAATATCACCAGCTCATTTAAACAGAATGACACGACAACGTCGACAAGCAACAATATCCTTGAAACGAACAAAAGAACAAAAACACATGCAAATACACCAATCAACGGAATTAAAGTCTCAAGCTGAGGAGCTTGCTCACGACGGGGTGAAGGCCACCGGCCACGGCCTCGGCACCGGCGTCGCCGGGGCCGCCGGCTTCTGCTGCTGCGGCGCCACCGCCGGCGCCTTCATCTCGGCCGCGGCGGTCGGAACAACCGGCTTCGCCTGCTGTTGCGGCTGCTGCTGCTTCTTCTCCTGCTCCATCACCAGACCAGAATGCCCACGAATTAGGTCACCGATACCAAAATCCCAAGGCGGGTTTTGAAAGACGAGGCTAAGACCACCGCGCCAAGGCTCAGAACAGAATCTTGCCGCTCGAGCTCCCGGAATTGGGAGGACTGGATCAAGTACTCGAGAACAGGGGCGGGTTCTTGGACTCCTCCAAACTCCAAGAAGCAGCGCAAAACAGGAGGGAAAAAGAATGGAGCAAGCCGAGGGATCAAGCCCAAGAAGCCAAATTTGCGATGGCAACGCGAAGATTAAGAAAAGTTGGATTCGATGAGGAGAAGAGAGGAGAAAAGGTGAAATCTTTTTTGGATTTGAGATTGAGGAGGGTGAGGAGGTGGGGAAGAAGAAGCTAATGGGCAATGGAGGTTTGGTCTCTTCACAGTTTTTTGAATCTGAAATGTTTTAAGCACTTATTAGTTATTCTCGCTTCCATTTATTTCCTTCTGTTTTCGCTTCTTTTTTAGAAGAGTGGATGATTCTTCCTTTGATTTGGACGGCTGGATTTGGATTGGTTCGATGGATTGGACGGGTCCATTTTCGATTTTTTGTACCATTGGATTTTTAAAAATTTTAAAGTGCTAGGGAGCCAATAACGATTTGAATTTTTGGAAATTATTAAGAGATTGGTTTGCATTCTGAAAAGGCTGGTTTCAGTTACAATAATAATTCTCAACGAGTACTACTGCCAGCAGTAAAATACTTGGATATTGAAGTGTGGTTATTTCCTTTTATTCAAATTTTAATGGTAGTGTACTTAATTTTATTCCTCTAAAATAGATATTTTTAAATGTTACTCCAAAATACTTAACCTTTTTGAAAAATAACTCTAGTGAATAATTGCATGATCTTTTCAAATGGGATGTAATTTTTAGAGACATATTGTCGGTGATTTTGGCCATTCAACTGCATTGTTTAGTTGGCTTTTACGGTGAATCGCATTGGCAATTTCGCTGGTACCTCCTGAGATGTCTTTGGAAGCAATTCAAATCTCCATGGTTGTGTGACTTCAACAAAATCCTCGACAAGCCAGAACAATTCAGATGCTATGAAGGAGAAGATTGGACAATGGCGGGTTTCCGCAAGGCATGAGTTTCTGTATTTCACGGATCTCGGCTTCTCAGAGTTGCCATATACTTGGGATAATCATCAAGAGGGAGATCGAAATATCAAAGTTCGTCTAGATTGCCCTTGGATATGAAGACTTCATGTGTTGTTTCGATGGAACAATTGTGTCCCACTCCCACATCTCAGGTCATCTTGCTATTCTAGCTGAGATCAAGCCTAGACAGAAAATAATCAGCAAACATTTTCAGTTTTTTTTACTTAAACAGCAAGAGAGATGTCCATTATATTAATAAAGAAGGCGGTGCCTAACAGTATATGAAAATAACAGATTTAGAATAGGGCCTTAATTATAGGATACTGATTGCTCCAAACACTTCGCCCTAGCGAGGACCAAGTTCTTCCCTCCTCTTTATCATTGCCGGAGCTTCGGTGGAGCGGTTGACTTCTTGTGGAAGATTCGATGTTTTGTTCCTTCCAAATGTCCCAAGTGCATAGAATAAGAACCGTCGATGCCACTCTCCTTGGGAGTCCTCTCATCCCAAAGAATCTTCGTCTCACCAATTTGCAATGCTCCAATGTTGGCCCAATGGGGCACCTTGAGTTGTTCAAATCCTAACTAGTCTCGCCATAGAGTTTCATACTCTTGTAGAGAGTATCCACACTGGCTAACAGTGCAGAGCCGCTTTCGGTGATTGTGTGCAGAGTGGGTAGGTGCGCTAGTTTGGCCACTCCTTGCTTCTAGTCTCAGATGAGGTCTATAGTCGCTTTTGGATTGTTATCCAAGCCAAGAATTTGCACTTGGGGGGAGGATTTCCAAATTTATTTTTGGTAGTTTGTTGATGTTGAATCGAGGAAATATAGCGTAAGCATATTTCATTGAATAGTCTCCCCTAGGGTGAGCTTCTAGGTAATCGCGCCCGTGGTATTGGGATCCAAAAGGATTTGACTTATTCTCGTCCATAGCCCTAGAAATTGCTAGACGTGCTGGGGTGTCAATCCCTTGAGAATGTTGATGTCTTACACCCATTGCCCATTCTGTAACGTCGCACTAACTGTTAGGTTTTTCCTTCTAGAGACTTCGAAAATCTTCGAGGCCAGATCTTTGGGAGCGACCTTGTGTAGTCAAGCAGAGGACCAGAACTTTGTCTTCTTTTTGTCACCGAGAGTGATCGATGTGGCCATTGCGAAGAGGTGCCGGTCCACGTCGTCACATGGTATTTGCATTTCTACCCAAGGTTTTTGTTGACCTTTCCATTCTTGCCAGAGCCAACATAGTCTGAGGGCCAAAGAGAACTTTTGAAGGTTGAGGACGTCAAGGCCTCCAAGTTGGGTTAGACGGCAAACCTTTTCCCAGTTGAATTTGCACTTACCTCCCGAGATGTCTTCTTGGTCGGCCCAAAGGAAACGTCGTCTAATGCAGTCCAGGGCTGAGAGAACTCCCTTTGGTGCTTTGAGAACCGTGAGAAAATAGACCATGATCAAGGAGAGCATTGATTTTACCAGAGTGGTCCGCCAACCGGTGATAGAAACTTGCCCTTCCACCCCGCCAACCTCCCTCCCACTTTATCTACTAGGTGCCGTGATCTACCCCGTGAAGTCTTCTATGCGTGAGCGGAACCCTAGATATTTAGTAGAAAAAGTAGATCGATTGTAGGAAGTCTTGAAGAATAGTGTCTAGGTCAAGGTGGTCGCAGACTTATTAAGAGCACCGTGCTTTTTTGGAAATTGATCTCAGAGTCAGTAACATCCCAAAATTCGCTTTCTAAAATTTAATTTCAAATTAATTATTTAAAAATATCTTAATTTTATTTAGATCTTATTTGTATTTTATGTCACTACTACAAAAAGGCTAATATCGACGCCTCATCACGCATTTATTGACCAAAACCGCTCAGATAAATACAATCACAGACGGTTTTGGTTTAGTGACCGCTTGTGTTATCGGGTCGCACTAAAACCCGCCTCGGAAGAAGTAATATCACGCACGGTTCGTGTTGAAAACCGTCAGTGAAGTATCACAGACGGTTCAACAAGTACCGCTCTGTGATATTTAGTAGTATCACGACGGTTCTGTTCGTCAACCGTCGTCAGGATACTTCACGACGGTTTTCAACACGAACCGCCTCGGAATTTCGTGCTCATCATGCGGTTCGTGTTGAAAACCGTCAGGAAGTATCACGCACGGTTCAGATAAAACCGTCGTGATATATATATATCACGACGGTTTGTATTAAAACCGTCTGTGATATATATATTATCACATGTACATCCCCATAACATGCACAATTTGTTGGCTGTTTTTTGTAATGAAAATTATCTGAATTTTGTGTTACCTAAGGTCGGAGCGCACCGAGGTTTTCGGCCGTCTCGCTGTCGACGAGCTTGAGTCGAACTCGACGACATGCAAGAACATCTTGTGATATGTCAGTGAGGTATTGAGAGGATGAGTTCTTAATCCAAGAAGTCGATGAGTTCTTCAGAACTTGGAGGCATAGATGGTTTCTAGCTAGTTTAACTTTGTAACTTTATTCTTTTTTCCCATTCGGAGGGGACATTGTGAAACATTTTGGTTTCCCTTTCCTGTAATGTGTTTGCCATCATATTAATTGGATTTTAGTTGTCTTGCTAGAGGTTGCATATGGAAACAACTGTCTAGCAATTGATTGGTTTGATTTTTTTTTGCAATAGAAAAAATTATCACAGACGGCTCTGAATAAGAACCGTCTGTGATAATTACTTATCACAGACGGTTCTTGTTCAGAACCGTCTATGAAAATAGACTATCACAGACGGTTCTGAACAAGAACCGTCTGTGATAAGTTGTTATCACAGACGGTTCTTGTTCAGAACCGTCTGTGATAGCTTTTTCACAGACGGTTCGAAAATGTGATGATCATATCATTACTGACCCATAAACTCAGACGGCTCACGAAACCGTCTGTGATGATGTTTTTGAACCGTCTGTGAATGTCTTTTCTGTAGTAGTGTGTGTAATTCTGGAAAGAAATCTCAAAATTCTAATTTCCCACTCAAATTCCAAAACTACATTTTCAATCTAAATTCCAAATTCAAATTCAAATCTCTATAAAAATATTCGTTCTACTTTCTCGGTCCAATCTATTTTTGTACTTCTCTCTTTTTCTTTATAAAAAAGAATCAAATTCCCATATGGTCACCCATCCTAACTCTACTCCCTTGCCACCGCTTAATTGCACAAAGCTCTTCAATGCTACAAATGCTTTTTCTTTCATTTGTTTGCATCTTCGCTTAATGTGATATTCTTTATTCTTTCTCTCCTATCCATCTTCTTCTTCACGTGACGTTCTTTCTTCTTTGTTGCATTTTCTTCCCGATTTCCATGGCGCTTCCATGGTCGACCCCACGACCACCACCGCCGACCATGCCTCCCTTCGGCCACCGCCGCCCATCCTCCTCTCCTCTACCCCAAGTCGCCCAACCGAGCCGCAACCGAGATCCATGGCCGAGCAGCACCAAGCTCCCAGCTCCTATGGCCGTCGGCCATTTTTCTCCCCGTTCTCCACACTCGTTCAACCAAAATCAATTCTATTTGAAGCATTAAGACTGCACTAACCTCACCCACATCATACATCCATCAATTTTACGCTTCCTCCATCAATTGCATTCAATTTGGCCGCTTTTTCCGTTCTTCTTTTGCAAACCGAAAACAAGCTTTAATCTCATGGTGTTTCCCATCAACTCAAGTGTTCCTTCAGATTATAAAGAGAGCATCACGTGCCCGCTCTCCTCTTCAATTCACCTCAAACACCACCCCCTAACTCCCTTTCGCTTGTTCGGAACACGCGACGCCACCGGTGTCTTCCCGAAGTTCGGCGACGCCATCTTCGCATTGTTCTTCCTTTCCGTGATCCGCCGACCAAGGTGACCACATCATAACATGTTCCTGGTATCACTCTTCCAATCCCCCCACCTCGTTTCATCTTCTTCGTCGCCAAGAAGCCCCGTCACTGCAAGCTTTTCGTCGTCGACAATGGGCACCATGGCTGCACCTCCTCGGCCACTCCCAAGCCGAACTGACCACGCCAACGTGATCCCCATGCTGTGCCCATGCCCGTGCCTGTTCTCACCATCCTCGCTGGTGCCGCCCGAGCACCGCCGTCTCTGCAAGCAAGCCGCTCATGCGTTGTGTTTCTGTTCGACATGAACATGCGTTGTGTTTCTGCTTGGCATGAACAACTTTACCTATAATAGTAGCTATTTATCTAGTCAAGTTCAATCCATAGCTTTGTACATATCCATTTTTGATGAGAATTGATTTTCCAGAAATTCGTTCTCCCTCATACAAACTCCAAATCCATCGATTCTTTCTCCTAAATTCATTCTCTAATTTCTAGTATTTATTTTATAATTTCTAGTTTTTATTTAATTTCTGTTATTTATTTGGTTCGATTACATGGGCCCCTGGATCCCCTAATTCAGACCTCTCGTATATCTCAGACTAGTCCCTTAATCAATAGCTAGTGCACACAAATGCAACATTGGTGTAATCATAACTGTACAACAAACTATAGATAAAGCAGACAAATTAATATTTAATAGCAAAAAAGGACCTTATGGTCAAGTCTTACAAAAGGTTGCCACGCAGGGCTAAAGATAATGGAGTAAACTTGCAGCGGAGAATAAACAAACTCGTGGAAGCTATCTGACATACCCATAGGCAATCGAGTGGAGAACGATCCTAGTTCGCATAGTCTTCAAGGTATTCCTCATATTAGATCTCTATATTCCTTGGTTCTTTCTCGTGATCGCTCAAAGAAGTTGGCGAAAGTCGTGAGCACTTTTAAAGTACTCAGCAAGTCATAGGGAAATGTATGCAAATAGTATTTATGCAAGGCCTAACAAGGATAGCTTTATGGCTATTTTGCGTAAAGCAAGATGATAAAGAATACAAGAATTAGATTGAAAAGCATTATTTAAAAGATTAATACATAAGTAAACAAGTTTCTTTGAAACAACTAGTGAACACCTGCTCACTTCCCAACTATGCACCAACATCCGATCGCTTCCAACCAAACCATTCCAACATTTTTATGAAAATCTACCCTCATGTGAAATCACTGCATTGTCCATAACCGGGATATGGCTATTCAAATAGTTTTACACTCGCAGAGGTTGTACGCCTTTACCCACAAGACGCGACTTCTATAGTTTGTTTGGCATCCATCGATACCACCGCCACTACCTTAGGTAAGCGCCTAGAGCACGTGTTAAGGCCTTTACAAAGTTCTGTTTTGACCCTGCTCGCTCGCTAAGGATTCGCCTTAATCCGCCCTCTTGCGCCATAAACAACCAAAAACAAAACCGAATCAAAACATTCCTAATTAGTTAGCCAGTCCACCCAAAAAATGAACTTGTGGTTGCACAGTATGGCCCAGATCAATAGCGCACAAAGTTAAGTCCTTAGTGGTTACTTAGGCGAGACAACCTCATCCCAAAATCATCCCTTTACTACACGCTCACTCGCCCGAGTATAAATCATTTTGGTTCAACCCGGCCAAATGGCAACCCTCGCCATGGCACAACATATTTTAATAATAGTGGCCGCGCCACAATTCCATATTTTCTTTAGTCAAATTTAATCATTCTTTGAGTATGTGATCATAAATCCCATCGTGACTAAGCATAGCTAAGCATATTACGGTACCCATGTTGGTATTACAATAATGTCCAACTAATAAATATACATCCTATGGCGTCCAAGGATTTATGTCATTCAAGGATACATATCATTCACAATTTATCAAGGAGGCATAATGGCAATTAGGTAATTAACTAATCTCGAAACCATTTATTATAAAATTAGCAATGCATGTTTATATCAAACAATATACTTTTATAAAATGGGTTCAATATGATCAAATGTCTATGACTTGCCTTTGTTGGAGAGTTGAGATGCTTCGGTCGTCGGGTCCAAGAATTCTTCCAAACGCCAAATCTATACGCATGTAACAAAGCCAAATAAATAAAATAATTCCAAATAAAATTCCAAAATTACAAAATAAATACCAAAAGGAATATACCGCCTTTGGATGAATTTAGGAATGAGAATTGACGGAATCGGACTTCAGATGAAGGAGAACGGATGTCCTAAGTTCGAAAATCACATGAAATGATGGAATTAGAAACCGAATAGAATATTTGGAAATTTTGATTTTTCTCGAATGGATTGCAACAAGTGGTCGATTTGTGGATCCCACATGGAGGTGAGAGAGTTGAAAAGAGAAAGGATGGGTGGTGGTGTATGCCATGTGGGCCTAAAGGCCATGAAGCCCAAAACAAATTAAATAAAAGAAAAAGAAAAGAGAGGGGCTTCTTCTTCCTAGGGACAAACCGACTGTGGGGAGGCTCAAGGAGGTGGCTCCAGCCACGACGAGGGCGGTAGGGGAGGCTCTACTGGGAGCAAAATGAGTCACCTTGGTAATGAGGAAGGAGGGAAGTGGCGGCGGCCAGGCAAGGAGGCGGCAGAAGGGAGAAGGCGCACGGTGGCGGCGAGCGCTTAGGGGCGGCGGTCGGACTAGGACGGCACGCGCAAGAGGACCGGTAGGTCACGGGGAAGCCGGAGAAGCGGTCGGGGAGGACGGAGATGGAGCGAGGAGGCGGCTCCATGACGCCCATGGTCAAGGGGAGGGCTCATGGATGGGGCGACACAATGGCGAGGGGGGTGAATGGTGGTGGGGAATGAGAGATGAGGCGTCGGGCGCGAGATGACGCGGCCAGAGGGCAGGGGTGACCAAGTGGAGATTGAGGTGGTGGCACCGCCGCAGCAGGAAGAAAGAGGGAGGGCGGCTTGGTGGCGGTTCGGTGCAGCTCAAGGAGAGGGGAGGAGAGGTAGTGTAACACCTTGGCTATTTGGAAGCCAAGATGTCACCTAAATACACTAACATACAACCACATGGCGGAAGAACTCGAATAAGATATCATATAAAGGCATAAATAAAACATCCAAAACATGGAGAAGGTATTCTTCCTTCACCATTTAATTTTATTTATTACAGTTCGTCATTAAACAAGGTTCACAAGCAATAATAAATCAACCGTATCATGGAGAAAGTATCCTTCCTTCTCCATCTAAACTTATTTATTACAGTTCGTCAATAATGAGTGAAAGATAGAATTAATTTATAATCTTGAACTTGAATGGGATGATGTGAATGAGTAGTGCGTGTCTACTTCCTCCCAAATGAGCCAACAACAATGATTACCTATAAAACAAACAACGCAAGAATGAGTCCAAGACTCAGCAAGTACAACGAGTAAATGGAACATACTACAAACATTAACGAGTCAACATCATTGAACAATATGAGGGAATCACAGAATCCAGTATTTGAATGAATGGAATGAATGGAGTGAATGGAATAGAGGGACTACACACATGCATACACCAGTATTGCTAGTGACACACCGCCGGTGTTCACTTAAGCCCGCTTCTTAACAAAAATGCGGATCCAAGTCCCGCATGAAGAACATTTCATACGGTGTCCCAAAATGCCCACATTGAATAGTGGGGCCCACATTGGAATGGTGGGTCTTACGTGCCCATCCCGAATTGATGGGTCTTTTAATCCACTCCGTGGATGGAACATGAATAATGAATGCATGGAATAAAATATGTATGTTGAAAAGACACGCTCTCTAATCATGGAGATAACACATATATGGAAGGAACATGAACTTAAATATTATCATCTCCAATCATGGATTCAACACATATGAAAGACCATAGACAATCCAACTTCTCTTGAATCATAAGTACTCACAAGATAATCATAAAAGCATTCATCAATCACAATCATTAAGATAAGCAATGTACTTGCCTCCCGCGATGCGACGCGTTAGCAGGAAAAAGTGGTGCTCCTAAACCCGAAGCTTCACCTCCTAAACAATTAAATAACTGAAATAAGAACGCGATGAACACGACACTACTTAACAACGTTCTACATCGCTTCCCGGTGAATCAAGATTTAACTAGAAACTCTAAACTGAAAACCAACGATTCAGCCCTAAACCGCCTCGACAGCAGCACGGTAATTAACATATCTCATGATCTAGAGCTCGAAAAGAGGTGAGCCTAGTTTCTGTGGATTCTTAACTGACCAATCTACAAAACTCTAGTTGACGAGATAAACCAATTCGGCCAATAAAGTATGCTAACAGATAGATGAACTTTCAGAACAGAAACTGCCTAATTGAATAAACAGTAGTACTAAAATGATCATAACTTTTAATCTATAACTCCGAATTTATCGTTCTTTAACAATATGGAAATGTTATCAAATTACCTACAATAACCTAGTTGGGTGAAAACCCAGATTCTTCCAATTACAAATTCATATTTTTGGAAATAACAAAACAGATTAATCTCGTCGAAATCTGGACAACAGGTACTAAATTTGTCATAACTTTTGACTCGAACGTCGAATCAAGTGAACTCGGTGGCCACAGAAAGTTAAGAACAACCTCTAGATATCTCTAGGAGATCAAAACTACTGGTTCGGCTTCTAAGAACGCGAAATCGCCCACGCAACATTCTGGACAGAATTGAATCTACAACAGACGAACTCGATCCAATCAAACTAATCTAATTTCATATCTAAACATCATCAAAACAGCAGGGAAACGAATTGATACCCTTGGAGACACGTGAGCCGCTGAATTTCCTGTGAGGCTCCTCCCTCTTCTTCTCCTCAAACATGGGAGGTTACTATAGCATGGCCGCCAGACTGTAGCAAGGCATGGTATCAGAGCATATTTAGGGTTTCTTCCTTTTGGGCCTTGGTGCCGTGGGCCAAGAGCCCATGGCCCAGGTTTTGAAGAAATTTCAGAAAAACCCTTTAACTATTGTTTGTTTTCTCTCTAACGCGTTTCGGAGTATTACAGGTAGGTAGGGGGTGGAGAAAGGGGGGTGCTGTGGCACCATTTTATAGGCGGGGAAGAGAAGAGGAGGGAGGTTGGACGACATGGGGAGGACGGGCGCAACGGTCGGCCGGCTCGTGCGCGCAGAGGATGGGCGGTGGCGTGCGGTAGTGGAGGAGGCAGCTTGAGGAGGCGGTCAAGGGGGTCGCAGGGTGATGGACGGTGGCGTGCGCCAGTGGAGGACGTCCAACGGGAAGAAACGGCGCCAGGAGGAAGAAAAACAGCGGCGGGAGAGAGAAAGGAGAGAAGAGAAAAAAAAGAAAAAGAAAAAAAGAAAAGGGGAAAAGAAAGAAATCTGGAAAATCCAAAAATCCAAAAATTCAATAAAAATTTATAAAATACTTTGAAACTTTAATAGACCAAATAAAATAGTTTTGGATTTTTTTGAAGTTTATTTTAGCCAAATAAAATATTTTTCCTTTAGAAATTCAATTTTAAGCTTTAAATTAAATCGAATAAAATCCAAATGAGTATTTTTATTTTTTTAAAGCTTTAAAAAGTATTTAGAAATATAATAAAACAATTTTATTTAATTGAAGTTTATTTTACTCATGTTTAAATCATTTTTATTTTTGAAATCTCAAATTAAGGTTTAACGAGTCAAGAAAAATCAAATGATGATTTTTATTTGGAAAACTTCAAAAGGCCTAAGAATTAGCTTTGAAATAATCAAAATTACTTCCAACTTAAATTTGGCTTTTTATTTTGCACATAACTATTTTTAGTTTTTGAAGGACAAGAATAACCAATAAAATACTTAAAATAATATTTTTGATTTTAAATTCAAATAAAATCCAAAAACTTTAATAAACCAACTTTTGAATTAATTGAAGTTTAATTAATTCAAATTAAATTGCTTTTAATTCTAAAATTTCAAGTTAAGCTTTAGCAAATTAATAAAATCAAATGGTTACTTTTAAATTTTGAAAATTTTCAAAAAAACCCCAACAAATTGGGATGTAACATATTCGCGTGTAGAGTCCGACATCGCCGACGCGAGTTTGGATCAATAGGAAGTTTACCTCCGACGCCACCAAAGGTGAGTCTCCTTTGACCACTTTGAACCTATGATTTGTAAATGATGTTTCAGTTTTAAAGTTATGCATTGCTATTTTATTTAAATGATAAGTTTAAACTGTAGGTTGTTAGTTAAAAACCTAAAGTTTGCTATTATCATCCGTGATATTTGATATCCTGCATCTTTGTAACCCTAGCGTAGAAAATTCCGCATTATTGAATACAATTTTGCAGAATAGTTGATTCGGTAGAATTGCTTAGACGTGCCTTTCGGTCCTGTTTGACCTTTGGGGGAGAAAAACCTTTAATATTTGTATGCTTTAAATTTGGAAAATATTCGACATTAGGTAATGTCAATATTTGGAAATAAAATAAAATGGTGGAAAATATTTTAGACTAGGGTGAGTGGTATGAGTCCGGTTTGTCTCACCTCGGTCGATTAAGGATTGACTCTTGTGTTTATTAGAACCAAGCATTACAGGCAACCACATGTCCTAAATGGGAAGGACCTGGCTGAATAATTTACTATGTTCTAGCATTACACCCGCAGGCTGTAGATGGTAGGAGTTACCTGGGATGTGCAGACGATAGTAATTGACGTCCATGTTCCGCTTGAGCTTATACGGCCGATGCTAATTGACGCCCATGTCCGACAAAGTTATCTCCCACAACGGTGATCTCTAGGTCGATGGTAAATGACGCCCATGGCTTAGGTTAAGCTCATCAAGCGGGCTAATGTTAGGATTAAGTATTGTAAAAGCCATGTGATAATCATTTAGTCGCACATCTTCTAAGTGTGTCGATTTAACATTACAAATCGATTATCTCGTGTGGGTCAAGTTGCATAATCTCAGAGAGTGTAAAACTATTCAAATAGCTATGCCCACGGCCAAGGGTGAGTAAGGTGCGCTTTCATATGGTAGATTTTGGTTTTGATTTCAAAAGAGTAAATTTTGGGAACCGAGAACACTTGGGACTCTCGGGTAGTTTCGGGAGCTAGAGCCGCTGGGCGCCTAGAGCCCTATCCTTTAAATCTTGGTGGCTAGAGCCTTGATACTAGTGGTTGGTAGCTAGAACCTCCACTAGTGATATCAATTAATTTACTTATTGAAACTACGCTTGTCAAATGTGCTTTATGAAAGATGTTTAAACTTAAAAGATTGCTTTGTGCAAAAGAACCCTATAAGCCTCATCTATTAAAGCCATGCATATGCATGTTTCCCAAGACTCGTGGAGTACTTTATGTACTCACATGCTACACTCATAATTAAATCTCAGAAGCCTTCAATGACACAGAGGAGGACTACGACTACTTCGCATGTGGCTTTGATGAAGGACACCCAAAGTACTAGGTTGCGCTCCCCAGTCGAATGTCGGTAGGCAATTTGATGGGCCATTACCCAGAGTTTAACTTTTGTTGTTCCTATTGTTGTAAGACTCAAGGTCTTAACCTCTTTTGTAATAAGTGGTCATAAGTGTCGGGACCCAAAATATGCAATTCTGGACCCTTTGTGTATACTGTACTAGTCCAGAATCACGCTAGTGCACATAGTGGCAACATCAGTGAAATATCATTTCTATATACAAAGATAGCTAATAAATAGACAAATAACAATAAACATCAGAGTAAAGACCTTATGGTCAAAGCTTATAATTAATGCTTCAGAGGGTAGGTAGCTCAATGAAGTCAGCAATGAACTAAACAGTAATAATCTCAGTGATGCCCATCCATATGCCCACAGCACCCGGTGAAAGCGCGACCTAGTTTTTCATGATCCTTGAAGTAGACCTTGTTGGTCGACGATTCCTTCACCTCCGCTTGATTATTAAAGCAAGCATGAGTACACACCGCACTCGCAAGTCATACCACAAAATGCAATTTATAGATGCGTGCTTATTCCAAAGGAATGGCTTTATGGTTCTTTTGCGTAAATGCAAGATTTGCGTTTAAATACAAGTAATAGATTGAAAGCATAATTCAAAACAAATAGACCATAATAAGTTTTATCATTTGTTTTCACAAAGACACATAGCCTAATCTGTTATTCACACAAATGCATAAGTTATCTCACACAATTGTCCCATCCCAAGTTTTATGAAAATCTACCCTCGTGTGAAATCCCGAGCATGTCCATGATCATGACGCTGTCTATTTGAATAGATTGATTAACACTCGCAGAGTTTGTACACTTTACCCACAAGATGCAATCAACTTGTACTGAGCTGATCACAACAAAACCTTTCGTAAACTTTATCTCAACATTGACACTCGATGAAGCTTATAAGCCAGACGACACCCACACAGAAACCACCGACACACATTGTTGGATTGAGGACACGGCGAACCGCCCGTGATGCGACTACTTGGTAGCACACCTCCACCCATGCACACAAATTCTAACCTACTACTTGAGTAATCAATGTCAAGACTCAGAACTTACTAAGTTAGGCCCGCCCCATACCGTGCATGTGGTTGTACGAGAGGCTCAGTTAATGGCGCACAAAGTTAAGTCCTTAATTGACTAAGGCAAGACTTCCAAATAAACTACAAATACATATGCACACAAAGTTATTAAGCCCACGCACATAGCTCCACCAAAATATCACATAGTCCACTTGCCTCCGCTCTAAATCCTTTCCCACCTGTTGGTTATGCAACATATGCCATTAACGAGTAATAGCACATAGCGCATACGCTTTCTATCACATAGTTCCATAGTCACTTAGTCAAGTTTATATTTGCAACTACATGAGATGATGACTCGTAGCATGGCTAAGCAAACTAATCGCATCTAACCAACCCACGTTGGTAATACAATAGCACCAACTAAATAAACCAACTAGGGTGACAAAATATTATGGCATACAATTAGACAAGGGAAACATAACAAATTGGACATTAACTAATCCCAAAAGCATTGAAATAAATAATTAAAGTAAATGCAATAATTTAAATCAATATAACTTTTGAAAACTGGGTTCAACATGATCAAAGGTATAACTTGCCTTGCTATAACAATGATGATCTTATTTAACTTTAATCTTCTACTTCCTTGATCTTCACTCCTTCTTGATCAACACTTCTCGAGGTATCGACGCTACTCAAAAACAAGCAAATAAACCAAAACAAATAAATAATGTAAAGCAAATAAACTCCAAAATAAATAAAAATCTCAGATAAATAGATCTGAAATTGAGATAAATTTAGAATTAGAAAGGACTCAAACAGAGTTCGGATGCAAAAGATATGACTCTCGGAAGAATCACATGAAATGATGAAATTGAGAGAGAAAAGAATATTCAGAGAATATTCTTCTGATAAAACAAAATAAAATGAATTGGAGACTTACAACTGGGGTCCACTAGTAAGTGAGAGAGAACAAGGTGGTGAATGACATGTGGGACCAACAAGATAAAAGGACTTTTCAGGAATTAAGTTAATTCCCGAAAATAGGATTAGGGGTTGACATGTGGGCCACTGGTCTATGGAGTAGGTCCACGAAGATATGCTAGTCCACGGTGGACCAAGCTCATGGCTAGGGTTTGACCAAGGGTTGAGTGACATGCGGGACCCGCATGTAAGTGAGAGAAATAATTAGGGTTTTAATTTGGGTGGATTACATGTGGGGTCAACATGTTAGAGAGAGATAGATATATGGCTTGGATGGTAAGGATGGCAAAAGGATCCACATGTAAGTGAGAGAGAAAGATTATTTTGTGGTATGACACATGGGGTCATTTAACAGAGAGAGACACAAGAAAGAAAGAAATCTCAAAGAACATATATTAGGACGAACAAGGAAGATCTGCTCTCGCACATGGTGGCTCAAGACTTCAATTGAAATGGCAAGAATTAGCACCGATGACAAAGTAGTGAATAAAGAATAGAGAGAGATTATATGGCTTAGATTAATAGAATGACTAGTGGGCCAAGTTGTCATAGAGAGAAAGAAATTAGGAGACAACAGAACAACACAACATAATAGAAATAGAGGATGACAAGGATCTTTCGCCGTGTTCGGACGCATGGCGGCAATGTCCCCGTGACAGAGATGGCTTAGACATTGGCACCGAGATGGCAAAGATTAGAGAAGTGTAAATAGAGAGGTAAAGGAACCAAAAGAACAAGGTAACTTCTCGACAACCAAGCATCAACAGAGATTGATGAACTCGAAGAACAACAGAGAAGTAATACAGAGCACGAGGTCGATTAGTGCGCATGGCGGTCGGGTTATGGTGCATGGATTTTGGCATGGCAAATATTAGAGGAAAATGTAACAGAGAAGATTGGTGGCCAAACAACAACATAGAAAGAAGGAACCGAATCGAAAAACTCACGACCGGACACATACATGAACAGAACAGGGTTTCATTGATTGATCTTGGCGCACGGCAATCGATTCATCGCGCGATGGAGACGACCTCGGTTTATGTGTCAGTGGCAAAGCAAAGAGATAGAAGGATTAACCGAGAGCACCAACCGACGAGCAACAAGGAATCGCCAGATCGCATACATATACGTATATATATACATGGACGGTGGCACGGGTGGCCGGCGTCGGAGGCAACGCGACGGCGGTGAAGGGGCAAAACGGAAAGGAAACGATGAGCCGGACGCGATGGTGCGATCGGATTTGGGAAAAACTCACCGAGGAAGCGAGCAACGCGACGAACGCGGTTCGGCCTTACGGCTTGACATAGCTCCGGTGTTCTTGGACGGTGGATGATACCATGACGAGAGGGTGACGATATGCGGCCAACGCCCTGAGACGGTTCACCGGCGGACGTCGGATAAAGGCGCAGCTCGCCAGAGAAGACCTTTGGGGTAGAGCTCGGTATTCTGCAGATGGCGACGAAAATAGATTGGTTTGGAGGAAACCAATTTAGGGGATTGGAAGAGGAGATCAATACGAACGCGTGAGCGCAAACGGCTCGCTTTTATATGCATCGTGGAGAAAGATATGGAATTTAGAAGTTTGAGTTTGATATGTGAACTAAACGACTTCTGCTGGAAACGAGCTCGGTTGGAGATACGAGCGTGAACAGTAATCCATGATCTACTGTAGCACATGGCTTGGTTGGCATCGGATGAACAATACTCAATGGTTACTGTAGCAAGGCAGGGCGGAGAAAAGAGGATTTTCGAATTAAAGAAAATCCCAAAAATCAAGGAGCTCCAGATAAATGGCAAACAAATCCAGAAAAATCTCAGAAAATTTCTTGGAACACAAGAAAGCCAAATAACACAGGTTTTTATTTAATTGATGTTTAGATTAGTCAAATTAAATATTTTTAATTTAAGAAATTCCCAATTAAGCTTGATTAAATCCAATAAAATTGGTGAAATTTTCCAAAGACCTAAACTACTCAAAAGATTTTTGAAAAGCCAAATTTTGGGACGTTACAATAAGGCCGGTACTCAGTTGTTTATTAATATTGTTTTGTGATTCAAACTTGTTATCTACTATGTTTTCACTATGTGCACCACCATCGATCATGGACCGGTGCGTAAATACACAGAGGGTTCGGATTCGTAAATCCACCCTGACAAGAGTCTCAAGCAATCCCAAAACTCGAGCAATTGGGTCATTGTGATGACTTCAAACTCTCTTGGGAAGATGGTGTACGCAAGACAAAAATAGAGGGAGTGGTCAAGCTAATATGATAAAATCGTATCAAACATACATAATATATTTGAATATCTAATGCAATCCAAATTCATACATAAATAAACTTGAGACAAAGTGAGAATGTAAAATAAACTTAAGGTAGGACTGGCTAATGAACATAACAATCCAATGCCTATAAAAACGTATGAGTAGCAATCAGGAACAAAAGTAACTAAATTAGTGAGACAATTAGAAAATTGTGACTAATTACAAACATTGAAATGAAATGAAAGTATGGAACATACCGCAAAACCACTAGCTATGACTAGGAGCAGGAGGCAAGTCCATTCTACGAGATTTCATCTGCTGAAAACGATCCATTGGTTCGAGGAGTAATACTTGTATTTGGATTGTTGGAGAAATAACTATGTAAAGTTCTTTTGTCCATCTTTTATAAATCTACAATAAATTGTATATAATCCATAAGTACTAAGTACATATAACTAGACTAGACAAGTAACAAAACATCATTTCATCATTCCAATTTAAATCGGTGAGCCATCGACCACCGTAAGTGTCATTATGTCACTTAACTTTACCTAATTAGTAATAGTATTTAGTAATTACTGACACTTTGTCAGTTCCGCTTCCTTGTGAGCATCACTCCGCAGTTTCAGTCAGTCCTCAAGACCTCAACTCCTCATTTCCTCAAAGGCCAAAGCTCCTAAGTCATAACTCCTCAAAGCCCAAAGGCCAAAGCTTTAAGCTCCTCACTCACAGTCCCCAAAGAAGAAAGAGGCCCACGCCGATCGACTTCCTCACTCATATTACACCCATGTTGCCAAGGCCTGCCGACCATGCCACGCCCGCCACGCCTGGCTGACACGCCACAGACTACTACACGGCATGGTAGCCAAGACTGGCCAGCAGTCGCAGCCCAAGACTTCGCTCGCTAGCTCGCCTCACGCAATGCTGCTTACCGCACGCCCGCTGCCCACTGCCGCCCTCACCAGCCCTCGGTCACCGCCGCCCTCGCCCGCCCTAGGTGAGTTGTGCAACAGTAGTGAATTCAGAATGGCCGAATGGAATGGGGATTTCAGATTTGGATTTTGGGAAGTGGGGAATTAGAGATTTGGAGAGTGCAAAATGGGCCTACTAGCTTTTTTGTCTCTTGTTTGTGGAAAGAACATGGCCCAAACGTGAAATAACCCAAATTTCTTCAAAGCTTATTCGGTGAGTTCCTTCTTTTTCTTTCCTTCTTCATGCTCATGGCTTCTTGGCGCCTTCTCGCTCCTTCCTTCGTTTTGGGCTCTTGGCTTCTTGCTCCATCACCTGCTTTGTCATGGATGGGTCCAGTGGAGGAGGTGGTAACGGGGGGTTCCACCAAGCGGCGGAAGAGCAAGTGCAAGACGCCTTTCCGCCAAGACCGACATTAAGGCCCACCATCGAAGGACACCCGAGTACTATGTTGCGCCCCCAAATAATGTCGGTGGGTAATTTGATGGGCCATTACCCGGAGTTTAAATTTTGTTATTTCGCTGTTGTAAGACTCAAGATCTTTTGACCTCTTTTGTAATAAATGGTCATAAGGCCGGTACTCAGTTGTTTATTAATGTTGTTTCGTAATTTAAACTTATTATCAACTATGTTTCTACTATGTGCACTAGTTACTGATCATGAAACTGGTTAGAAATACACAGAGGATTAGGATTCAAAAATCCAATCCCGACTGTAGTCCTGAAGCAATCCCAAAATTCTGGAGCAATTGGGTCATTGTGATGACTTCAAACTCTCTTGGAGAGATGAAGATTGCCGATCGTCCACAGATAAGGAAGTCCTGAGCTATACAGTCACAAGGGCGTTCAAGGTAACCCAGTTATGTTGCCATATCTAATTGACATTGGATGTGCTCGATTGCCAAAATGAAGAGGAACGGGAAAGCAGGTCTCCTTGCCGCACTAGTACACGGGAAACCTTTTCAGTATGAAAACATGTGGTGCCGACATGAAGAACATGGCATGATCAGGAGGAGATGAGGCAATACACTCCTAGATCTGAACAACACTTACAAGAAGAACTCACATCCTGGAGTAGTCTTTCGTTTAGCTCAGTGAAGGAGTTAAAGAAATTGCGTAGGAGTTGGAGAAAGAAAGAAGAAAAACCCTTTACACTGAACCTTCTGAAGATGAAAGACCAATTGTAAATCGAATTATAAAATTGCAGACCCGAGAAGAAATTATGATGCGACCAAGTTCCTGAGTAAAATGGTTGTGTGAGGGGATCGGAGCGCCTTGTTTTTCGGGCAAGAGCTTTGACCGAGCAAGACAGAACAAAATTTCAGCACTAGTACGCGAGGATGGTACAGTTTGTATTGATCAACAGGAGTTGGAGGAAATGGCAGCAAGCTTGCATTTCTCTTGTAAAAAAGGCAATGATCCCCATGAAGTAATTCAGTTTGTGCTACATAAGATGCCAGGGGATATAAACAATCATTTATTGGCTCCATTTTCAGCTAATGAGGTTTCAAAAGCCTTATTCATGAATCATGATGAACCCCAACAAATCACCAGATGTTGATGGCTTCACATCGGGCTTTTTATCAAAAGCACTGGGAACTGGTAAAGGATCAAGTCTCAAATGTTGTTCTTGACTTCTTAAATGATGAACATATGCCAATTGAGGTAAATCTCTGTATTGCTATTAATACCTAAAGTTAAAAATCCTCAAAGATTTTCACAGTTTTGATCTATTTCTTTATGCAATATCCTCTACAAGATTTGTTCTGAAGTTCTTTCTAAATGGGTGCTATTAACTTCGAATGAGATCATAGCCGAAGACCAAAGTACCTCTGTACCAAGACGTTTAATTTCTGACAATGTCCTAACAGCCTATAAATGCATTCATTATTTGCAACTGAAGAAAGGTAAAACAGACACGCGCCCAATTTAAGTTGGACATGGCAAAACCATATGATCGAGTGGAACAATACTACCATGAGCAAATCATGTGCAAGCTGCGATTTGCGGAATCATGGATTGATAAAGTAATGGCTTGTATCCGGGCTATCACATTTTCTGTACGAATCAATGGACAATACTCTGTTGGTGATATTTTCTAAAGGCAATCATAGAGATGATTGTATAACGTATATATTTATGAGTTATAGAATAAATATTATTATGTTCCTTTATGAATTATTATTTATAAAGATTAACGAGTATGTGACTTGATAAAACTCTTTAGGTTATATGGTGTCATTCTAAATGTATCCTTGGTAGGATATCACTAGTCGGAACACTAGTGACTTATCGACCAGCACATGTATTAATTGATGACTATATTTTACCGGTCATGGATATGGAGATATCGAATCAATAATGTGAACACATGTTAGAAAACATGGTGTTGAATTGACCCACCTTGAAACACTATTGAGATTGTTATAATTTTTGGTGTCATCAGCTGGTCTCAAGTAATGATGATGTATAATCCTTAGACCCGAGAACAACATGGTTTTCTACATGTGTAATAGTATACTTAAGAGTTGCCAAACGCTACTCCGCAAGTGGGTAGTTATAAAGGTAGCAAACCTGGTCGAAGAAGTTACGAATCGGTCGTGACTAAATAGGAACCGGGCGATAGATATACGAAGCCGGTTGTAAGTAATAAGGACCGATCGCAGATAAGGACCTCGACAGATCATATTGCATAAGGTTCGTCCGATAAAATATTTATGTGTGTTCGAGAATCATTATGTCCTCGCTAGGAACCGCTAACGACTTGTGGTCGAAAATATGTTTCGAGTCACAATCGACACGCATGAACCTCTGGTCGCGACACTTAACGCTCGGATAGGATCCGTTATGGGTTCTTTATAAGGATGTATGGGGTTATTTGGACGTAAGAGAGTTGCTCCACGAAACTCGACCGCCATCTTCCCAAAGGCCCTCACCGCTGCGCTGCTGGTGTTAGTATACCAGTGTACGACGCTCCACCTCTAGACGTGTGGATATCGCAAAGGCGCTGCGGGTT